>PVKN010021230.1:0-15611 GCA_004027915.1 Capromys pilorides
CAAGAACTTCTGAATACAAATATTTTCAGCTGTACATATTTTGTAAAATATACCGCATACTATTCTATAGATCATGCTTAAGTATATGCAAGACAACACAAATTATCCCATGCATATTATCTGACCATGGTACAATGAAACTGGAAATATATCACAAAAAAACCAGAAATATATGAAAATTAAATAACACCCTCCTCAACAATCAATGGCTTACAGAGGAAATTAAACAAGAAATTAAACAATATCTACAATTTAATGAAAATTCAAATGCAATGTACAGGAACTTATGGGATGAAATAACAGCAGTTCTTAGAGGGAGATTTATAACTCTGAACTCACACATTAAGAAAACAGAGTGGGAACAAATAAATACCTGAATGCTGCACCTTGATAATCTAGAAAAGGAAAAGCAAACCAAACCCAAAACCCAAAAGATGCAATAAATTTATGATTAGAGCAGAAATAAATTAAATCAGGAGAAAGAAATCAACACTAAGAATTAATGAATCAAAAAGCTGGTTCTTGGAAAGACTAAACAAAATTTATAAGCTCCTAGCTAACCTCAACAAAAAGCAGAAAGAAAAAAATTCAATTTCAAGCAAGAAGAAATGTAAAGGCTTACATTATTACAGACTCAGTTGAGATCCATGGGATCATCAATAGCTACATTGAGAATCTTTACTCTCACAGAGCGGAAGACACAGAAGAAATGCAAAGATTTCTAGAAAGGTACACTTTACCAAAACCAAATCAAGAAGATAAAAGAATTCTCAATAACCCAATAACAGACAATGAAACAAAAAAAAGTAAGAAAAAGCCTATCTAGAAAGAAAATTTCCAGTCCTGATGGATTCACAGCCGAATTCTACAAGAAATTTACAGAAGATGTAACCCCAATATTCTTCAAAGTCCAACGAAATTGAAAAGGAAGAAATCCTCCCAAAATCATTCCAGGAGGCACATACTATAATGATACCAAAATCAGAGAAAGATGCTACTAAAAAAGAGAACTACATGCCAATCTCTATCCTGAACATAGATACAAAAATCGTAAAAAAAAAAAAAAAAATCCTAGGAAGTTCAAAACAAGTCATTAGGAAGATTACTCCTCATGACAAGGTAGGATTCAGCTCAGAAATGCAACGTTGGTTCAACATAAGCAAATCTATAAGTGTAATACACTATATCAATAGAGCCAAATCCAAAAACCACAAAATCATCTCAATTGATGTAGAAAAGGATTTTGACAAAGTCCAGCAGTCTTTCATGCTCAAAGTTTTAAAGAAAATTGGAATCGATGGCCTCTACATCAATTTGATAAAAGCCATCTATGACAATCCAACAGCTAACATAATTCTGAATGGGGAAGAACTGAAATCATTTACTCTCAGATCTGGAATAAGACAAGGATGTCCTCTATCACCACTCCTATCCAATATAGATTTGGAATCCTTAGTTACAGCCATTAGAAATGAGAAAGAAATAAAAAGAATATGAATAGGTAAAGAAGACATTAAATTATCATTATTAGCAGACGACATGATAGTCTTCTTGGATGACCCAAGAAAATCCACGAAGATGCTGCTAGAAATAATAAATTAATTCAGTAGCATGGCAGGATACAGAGTCAATACCTAAAAGTCAATAGCATTCCTCTACACAGATAACAAAATCCCTGAGAGAAATTAGAGAAATGATACCTTTTTACAATACCACCAAAGAAAATTAAATACTTAGTAATTAAACTAAGTAACGAAGTAAAACATCTATTCAATGAATACCACAGTACTCAAAAAATGACATCCCAGAGGATTCAAGAAAGTGGAAAGATATTCCCTGCTCCTGGATAGAAAGAACAAATGTTGTGAAAATTGCCGTAGTCCTTTGTTATACAGACTTAATGCAATCCTTATCAAGATACTAGCAACATACCTTACAGACATGGAGAAATCATTTCTAAAATTTATTTGGAATCAGAAAAGAGATAGACTAGCAAAGACAATCTTGGGCAGCAAAGATAAGACAGGCGGCATTACAATCCCTGACCTAAAGCAATAATACAAAGGTACAGTGATAAAGGCAACATGTTATTGGCAAAAAGTAGACTGGAGGATCAAAGGAATAGGATAGAAGATGAAGAAGCAAATACAAACACACTCAGCCACCTTATCTTTGAAAAAGGGGCCAACATGTCGACTGGAAGAAAAATAGCCTATTTCACAAATGGTGCTAGAAAAATCTACTCTCTACACGCCAAGAACTGAAACTTGACCCAGGTCTATCACCATGCACTAAACTAAAGTCAAAAAGTACTAAAGATCTAAGTATTAAAAGAGAGACACTAAACTTCCTGGAAGAGAAAATGTGAGGAAATCTTGAGTATATC
This sequence comes from Capromys pilorides, assembly GCA_004027915.1. Classification (NCBI taxonomy): domain Eukaryota; kingdom Metazoa; phylum Chordata; class Mammalia; order Rodentia; family Capromyidae; genus Capromys; species Capromys pilorides. Next base: position 2,387 of record PVKN010021230.1, read on the forward strand.
AGGGTAGGCAAATAGTTCATGGACAAAAATCAAAATGAACGTTTAACACTTGAAGTAGTCAACAACTGGGACCTCCTCAGGATGAGAAGTTTTTGCACACCAAAAGAAATTACTAAAACAGTGAAAAGGCAAACCACAAATTTCGAAAAAATTTAACTGATAAGTATTCAGATGGAAGTCTTCTATCTAAAATTTATAAAGAACTAAAAACATTAGAGACCCAAAATTCAAAGACCTAATGCAGAAATGGGGATCTGAAATAAACACGCACTTCTCAGAGATAAAATTGAAACAAGCCTATAAATACACAAAGAAATGCTGCATATAACTAGCCATTTGTGAAATACAAATTAAAACAACACTTAGATGTCATCTCACCCCAGAAAGAATAGCTGTCATAAAGAAATCAACCAACAACTAATGTTGGAGAGACTGTGGGGGAAAAGGAATACTTCTCCACTGCTGGTGGGAATGCAGACTGGTGCAACCATTACGGATATCAGTGTGGAGGCTCCTTAAAAAACTAGAACTGGAAATTCAAATCAATCCAGCTATCCCATTACTGGGAATTTTCCTAGAACAAATGAATACATCCTATCATAGTGGTATGTGTGCAGCTATGGTTATAGCAGCACAATTTGTGATTGCCAAATCTTGGAAACAATAAAAATGCACATCATCTGAAGAATGCTTGAAAAAGGTGTGGTATTTTCATATAATTGAACATTACTCAGCTATAAAGAATGATAAACTAGAAGCCTTCATATATAAGTGGATATATCTTGAAGATATAGTCATAAGTGAAATAAACTAGACCTACATGTGTAAATATTGTATAGTCTCCCTAGTGTAAGAACTCAAAAGCCATAATAAAAATGGAAAAGTATAGCACAGCTGAATGGAAACGAGGAATTTAAGGAGTAAACTACAAAGAGACTTCAAGCAGATAAAATAGGAAACATGGCAGGCAAAAAACCATGCACTTATACACCCAGGATGAATTAGTCAATGGTCCTAAGAACCTCAAAAAGTACTTTTCACACTGAGAATAGCAATGTGTAACACTAAAACTATGATTGGAATGCCTGTCATCATGGGCTTTTAGATGTGTTCTGCTTCTAATGTAATTTCAGTTAATGCTATTCTCTCTTTCTCGATCTCTCTCTCTCTCTCTCTCTCTCTCTCTCTCTCTCTCTCTTGTAAATGGTTTTTTTACAAGAAAACAAAAAATGGTATTTAAAAAGAGTAAGAGATAAGGAAAAATACCATAAGATTGACTGGCTGCAATTTTGTATATGCTTAGATTTCTAAATTTCTGTGTAAAAATGTGTAACTGCTTTTACCACACTCTATGAAGATTTACTAGAATGTCAATGATTGATGGAAAATACTGATTCCAAGTTAAGTCTAAGACATTTGATATTCAGGAAGATAGTGATGTTAAGCTCAAGTCCCTATGTTTTAGAGTAATAGTATCACTAAGCTTCTCTTCTACAGGATTATGAATGTAAGTTTACACACAAAAAATTAGAGAAAAAGAAGGGGGGGCTCCAAGAATAGCCAATATTTTGGCTCTAGCCCTTCAACGTCAGTGAGGACTCAGGACTTAAGGGAACCTGTGCTGTAACATCCTATAACTCAATTGTGTCCCAAATTTTCTGTTCAAGGAGATTATGGGGCCACAGTGGAAAGGGACTGAAGCTGTATAGCCTGCCTAAGGAGAGTCACATAGAGAGAAAAATTCCCTCATCCTTTTACAGAGAGCAAACTGGTTAAGCAATGGCTGTGACTCATCCCGATGGCTAACACTGACAACAGTTCTACAAAGCACTGTACATGGTTTCAAGGTAAATCCTGAGGAATTGACTGACCTTGGGAGGTACAAAAGTTATATGTTCTGTTACACAGGTCTTGCTTTAACTTGCCCTTAACCACCCAGCAGAAAAGTTCAACCACAAGGTATAAAAAATTCAAGGTAGATTATTATGCTGATATTTAAAAAGCTTAAATCAACAGTGTCCGACATTGCCAGTTCTGCTAATAACCCGCTGCAATTATGGAATATCAGACTATGCATACAACTACTTTCTCTTAGTTCAATGAGAAGAAAAATTTTGTCCCAATAATCATTAGAAAAATTATCATGTCTGCATCCTGTGCTCTGAATGTCTACTACGAGGACACTATGCATTGTATCAATTATTGGGAATGTTCTACTGATATGTTTTGAAACTGTTGCATTGTTCTTACTAAAGTAATAATAATAAAAAAAAGCATTCCATAGCCATGTACCCCCATCTTTACAAATACTCTTCAGGGATTCTGCTCAATCATCACAGAGAACTAATAACCCCTTAATTTCACTGGTCATTTGGCTTCTACCTCACTGTCAACTGCCTACTCAAAGCCTAATTTTATATTCCTGGCCTCCATGCTTCTATTTTTCCAACCAATTATACAGCTAGCTCCTTCTAATGAGTCCATGATCTTCAAATGTTTACTGAGTCAGTTATTTCAATTCACTTACTGAAACTCTGCAGCCTCCCCCTCTTTTTGCATATATCATCCAGTAAGATAATCTTTCATAGTTTGGATCAAAAGGAGACTTGTTTGCTGTAGCACTAGGCTTTCATTCTAAATGATATTTTTCTTTAGCAACACAAACCTCGCAATTCTCTTAATTGAAATACTGCATGGACAAACCTTCACCTGGGATTGTGGAAAGCCCAAAGTTCCTTGACCAAGGGATTAAAAAATGACCTTCACTCCAATATATGAATGAACTTGTGCTCTTTGGCCCCTTCCTAAATGACTCTATATCTTCCTACTTTTATTCTGGACAGTAAACAGGCACCATGACACAGAACTCAAAGTTCAGTTGCAACAATAAGACATCTCTTCCCTCAAGCTGCAACTTTTCCTAGATGCTCAATAATGAGCCTATCTACCATCCTTCTTTCTGCACCCAAAAATAAGTATGCCTTTCATTCTTCTGAATTCTTTTTACTTTCTGAATTTGGAAGCACTGTATCTAATTTAATGCATAACACCACTAAGATGCTGTCTATAGTTGTCATCCATAAAGAACACGGAAACAGACTGCATTCCCATTTTCTTCTAAGCCTCACTGTGACATTTCACTCTGGCTGAGGACTTGAACTTATCCAATTTTAATAAAATTTTTTTATGTCTCACCAGCAGAGAGGGACAAGCACTAGACCTAATTGCAAAATCAATGGGAGATTTCCTTGAACCTGTTGATTATTCATATACACATCTCAAAGTTTGTCTTTTTTACCCCAGAAGCCCAAAGGATTACTCTACATGTGCCTATTTACACACATTCATCGATTATCTCTATCACTATCCTAAATTCCTTCAACTGACCTAATTTTTAATTGTATGTTCTCAGCTCTCACAACAGTTGAGAAAATTCTGACACCCATTTGCGTTAAAATTTTCCCACCTCTGTTCAATCCTTGACTCTCCATACCTAACCCATCTAACTGAATGTGCTGAGCTCCTTCCTTTTCCTTACACTGATTTCATCACCTATGCCCAGAATATATTCCATGTTCCATGACTGCTATATTTTATGAAATAATTTCATGGACCAGCACTTCCCAGAAGGGTAAGTCATCAATGATAATTATTATGATACATATTTCCTATGTTCCTTAGTAATAAGCAAGGCTGAAGTGCAACATTCACAACTGCAAAGCCAGCAGCACTCACTACATGCACTAAAGCACTCAGTCACTAAAGATAAAAACAGTAGTGTTTGAAGAGAATCCATAGCATATTATAAATTCAAATAACCCTTTGTAGCAGAAAAGGGAATTTTATCTCAAAAATCAGAACCAAACCAAACTAACTAACTAACTAACTAACTAATTAACTAAAATAAGCAAACAATCAACTGGCCTACACAACAGTAGTGACTAATTCAAGTACTTGTACAGCCAGATATTCTACCCCTTAGAACTATAGTCAATCCTTCAAAGAACCATCAAAGACACTGTTCAGAATTTCTACTTGAAAAACCTATCATTTTCCACATAATCAGGCAGATTTACAAGAAAAAGTGGGAGTAACCCACCCTCTTTTCCTGTTCCTTGTTACCTCTTACACATTCCCACTCACCTAAAGGTGAAGTAACTCTACACATCAACTGGCTACAGGACAGGAGAACCAGGGGTGGTTTCAACCAGGAAAATTAATGTTCCTAATCTCTCCATATTGATCACTGGCTGACAATCCTCCGAAAAGCTCCATCATAAATTGACCTAGTAACTTCTTGCATCATAGCAATTCACACCACTGTGCAAAAGGTGCTCTTATCAAAGCCTTGCTAAAACCATGTCAAAACTATGGAGCATGGTGTCTATGGGAAAGGGACTGCCCTCTGGGAAGCTGCCACTCTTTCAATTATTCTCACTTCAGGTAATCTAAAACACCAAGGCAAGCCTTATTTCCCATCAAGTCCTTAGAAACAGTTGCCAAGTGACAAGACTTGGGTCACAAGGCAACTTGAATGGCATCATCAGCGGATCCATAGCTAACTGTGATGGCTGTAATATGACAGTTTCCCCCTCTGGCCCACTCAGCAGCACGTGTCTCTTATGTCACTCAATATTCAAGATTTTCTTTCCTCTCTGACCTGCATTGTTAGACTGAAGGACCTAATAGAAAGAGAGAAGTGTCAATCTGCATACCATTGTTTGTGCCATATTACTTTTTTTTTCTTGTTAATTTCCCACTTCTAAAAGGCACAATTGAAAAATAATCACCCGCACCATGTGGGAATATATAAAGTTCTGTATCTCTCAATATCCATATTTATAACAATATGTATATATTTCTTTATGTGCTTTTATCATTATATTTAACTGTATTATTTGCCCCGCATCTGAGCATTTCATTATCCTTGCAGTTGTACCTAGTAATGAACCCATCCCTACCAAATTGATCCAACTAATCAAATCCAAAGCTAGGACTAGTCCCAGTCCCTGGGCACACTGAACCAGTTACTGAGTCTAGGCGTGGTGGTGCACACCTGTAATCCCAGCCCTAGGGAAGTTGAAAACAGAAGGCTCACTGAGTCTGAGCTGCATAATGAGACCCCTTTCTAAATATCTAAAGAAAAAAGCTAGGACTGGTGTTGCAGACATCAAAAATCATTCTTTATAAGTAGTACACCAGGCCTTTGCAATACTCCTTAGTGATTCTGCTCCATCTGTCACAGTCAACTAGCACCCCTTAGTCTCAAAGGCCATCTTGGCCTCCACTCCACAATCAATTCTCTACCCAAATCAGATGTTCTTCTCCCTGACCACCACAACACTTCTATTTTCCCAAACAGTTATACCAACTACCTCCTTCTCATGAGTCCATGATCTCCAAATTTTATTGAGTTTATTTTCTCAACTCACCTAGTGATACACCACACCTACTCTTTCTTATCCCTTATGTCAGAAAGTAATCAAATATTTCCAGGTTTGAATACAAAAATGTCACTTCCTTGCCAGAGCCCTTGGCTCTGTTTCTCAACAACTTTTTGCCTTTTCCTCCACAAGTCTAATATCTTTGTTAACCAAAATACTACACAGACAAAACTTCAGCAGGTACTGTAGGAAACCCTCCATTCCATGTTCAAGGATTACTAAACAACATTCACTCCAATATATCACTGAACTTTTGCTCATTATTCCCTTCATAAATGAATATATATATATATATATATATATATATATATATATATATATATATATATGTCATACACTCTTCCTTGTTCAATTCTCAAAAGAAAAGAGATTCCTTGTCACAGATCCCAAAGCCCAGGTGAAGCAACCAGATATCCCTTCCTTTAGGCTTTGATGTTCTCTAGTTGTGGTTGTACATTCCCCTCCAGCAAAGAGCTTATTTACCGTCTTTCTTTCTCCACCCAGATATGAGTACACCTTTCCTTCATTTTAATTCTCTGAACTTTCTGAATTTAGAATTGCTATTTCTATCTCAAAGCACAACCCGGCTATACATTTGACAGAGATTATCCAGAAGGAACATCAAAAGAGATTGCATTCCCAGGTCTTTCAGGGCCTTCATGTAAGGTCTTCTGTCTCTAGGTCTCAACTTATTCAATAGGAAAATACCATTTTTTATAAGTCTCACCTACAGAAATGAACAAGCATTGGGCCTAATTGCAGGACCAATGGGAGACTTCCTCAAGCCTGATGATTATTGATGCAAATACCTCAACATTCTAATGTTAGTTTGACCTCTCTGTTTACCTTCAGAGTCCAAAATGTTACTCTCCCAAAAGAGCTTCTGCTTGTACATACTAACACACAGTCTCTTGTCTTCTCAACCATAATGCTAAATTCATACTCTTTCTCCCCTTAGATCCAGGTCTATACTCTCAGCTCTTACAAGGTTTGAGAAATTTCTGCCACAAAGTTAACCTAAAACTTGCCAACCTCTATCCAATAGTTGACTCCACATATCCCATCCCTTTTACTGAAGGCACTGAATTCCATTTTCCATACCCTGGTTCCATCACATCACCACAGAATACATTCCATTTTCCATGACTGGTTTATTTATGAAAGTATTCTGTAGACCCCCATCTTTCCCAAGTATGGAATGTCACGAGCGAAAACTATCATGATACTGATGCTTCCTAACCTCCTTTGTCATTAAGCAAGGTGGAAGGATTCCTCACATTTGCCAGTGCACAGCCAGAAGAGCTCTTATTTTCCCAAGAACTCTCTATCTCACTTAAGATACACCAGTATTTAAACAGACTACATACCACATTATAAAATCAAATAACTTTATGTGTCAGGAAAGGATTTTACAACCTGAAAATCAAAATTGAATGAAACAAATAAATAAACAAGCAAATAAATAATCAAAACTATCACCCAGCCTACACAACATTGGCGACCAACTCAAGAAAATTTAAAGCAGATCTTCTATTCCTTAGTGCTCCAATCAATCATTGAAAGTGCCATCAAAGACATTCATCACAGCTTCAACATCTAACATATTATTTTTCAATATAATGATGCTGAAAGAATAGTAAAAGTGGCATCTACCACCCCTCTCTCCATTCCCTGCTTGCTAGTCTCTCTTAGACCTTCTTACTCACTAGAAGACAGCACAACCTTCTCCCAGTAAATGACTCCCCATACTATATCACCATTAATGATTACAGTGAGTTCTTTATTTTTTCTCTCATCTGCTTCCTCCACATAAGCCTAGTATACATTTAAGGGTCCCAAGTGGCTTACTAATAAAAAGTGTCATATCCAGGCAGGTTAATCCATCATTGAACTCTATTGTTATACTCAGTTTTCCTACATACCACAAAAAGTTATCAAGTCAGTAGTACTCCTCACTGCAACAATGCTATAGCCAGAAAAACTCATTGTACTCAGTGGTGTACTCACTCTCACTAATAACAAAACTATCAGTATTTACACAGACATCATATTATGCCTTATACTTAAATCTCTGGATATTACTTGAAAGAAAGTGGTGTCATAACAGTGTAACAATATAAATTAAAGCAAAACAAAGTGAGGAAACCTATACTAAATTCACCCCCTAATAAAAGATCTACTATAGTAGATCTTCTACACCATGTAGATGTAGTCACTCATTGAAAGTGTGATACAAAAGTTACATGTTTTTTTATACAGGTCCTACTTTAACTTGCCCTTAACCACCCAGCAGAAAAGTTTAACCATGAGGAATAAAATATAAAGCTAGATTAGTATACTGAGCTGTATAAGGCTTAAATCAACAGCTTCCATCACCGCCAATTTTTCCAGTAACCCACTGTGATTATGGAATACTGGATTATGTATACAACTACTTTCTCCTAGTTCAATGAGAAGAAATTCTTTGTACCAACAATGATTAGAAAAATTACCACGTCTACACCCTGTGCTCTGCATAACTACTAGAAGGACAAAAATATGCATTGTATCAAATACTGGAAATCTACTACTAATGTGTTTTGAAACTGTCACATTGTTATTTCTTATTAAATGCAATAAAAAAGAAAGTGTGATTATAGACATTCCTCTGAGTCATTTCATTTGTGGAAATAATGAAGCTAATAGAGTAACAAAACACGTGAACACAACCTCTTCTTCATTCCTTGTTTTGATAGATTGACAACTAGTTGCCAACTTGTAACTCTCAGCTGCACTGAATCATTTTGGTGCTGGCCATGAATACCCCACCTGAGAATTGTTGACAACAGAATTAAAAAGGAGAACTGGAGATCAAGACATGAAGCTGTGGTTTCTCTTGAGTCTGTTGGTTCTCCTAGATGAACCTGTCATGGTGGTTTCTTGATATGAACTCAGTTGTGCTCATTGTTAGAGGAGCTCCAGACTTAGGTGTTGCTTAGAATGGCTATGGTTCATTTGAGGGAGCTTTGGTCCTTACTTTAAGCATTGTTTCCTTACTTTGTAGAGAATGTGGTGTCCTGTTCAGTTTCATGGCGAAGCTTGTGAATCTGCTTTTATTGATATGAATTTGGTTGTTCTTATGTCAGGAGCTCTGAAGCGCTGTGTAGGTGAGGATTGCTGAGATACTTTAGGACGGATCTCTGATCCTTACTTTTAGCTTCTCTTCCTGGATCCCGTGTAGATTCCTCCACCCACTGGCACAGATCCTCCTTCCTGCTGGCATAGACTTTCTCACTTCTACCACTTATCTTTGGCCTTCTCAACACAGATGAAGCAGACTTGCATAAGACATTGTCATGGTCTCTAATCCTCTAGTTGATCTTGTAAGTGGCACTGTGGTGGGCTCTAGGTCTTCAGCTGTTTTCATACAAATCATTGCCATGGGATCTAAGACTTCATCTAGATTCTTTGGGTCCTTAGTGTATGGTTGGTTTTTCTGAACTCTTTTGTATTTAAATGTTTCTGCATTATAAAATAATCCTATAAAATATGCATCCTGTATCAAATCTTTCTCTTGTAAACCCTGATTAGTATAAAACTGACACCAGTAGGTTGGGATAATTTCTATGACACTATCTGGCCATGTGACTTAAGAGCCTTGTGAACTAATTTGGAAAACTTTTGAGAGACTGGTCTAGGGGCAGCTCCTATATGCTATGTAAGAGACACTAGGTACAGTCTGGAAAATAAGAGTACAGAAGGAAATGCTAAAGGTTAGGGTGAAGCTCAGGCTTTTATTGAGGACTAAACTTCACTGGTTGCTGGATCTCTGGTACCATATTGTGCTTTGTCAGAAAGTTGGTCCACATTTTGCTTGTATTTAGAGATGTTGCTGGGGTGAGAGCAAAATTAGGCAAACTCTTTTTGACATTCTATACAGAATGCTTTTCTTTAACTTCATGTTCCCTACCCTTCATTTAAACCTACCATCCACCATTTCAAACTCATTACAGTGGATGGTTACACTGGTGGTTTTGTATTCCACTTTCCTGCATCTCTGGTGCTAAAACCTGTGAGAGGATCCCACAGCAGTGGCTCTACTGGAACCTAGGAAGCAGGGTGCAGTGGCATCTCTCCCATACATACTCCTAGATGTCCAAAGTTGTCTCTTTCTCACCATAATTTCACTCTTCAAAGGCTGTTTGAAGTCCTTTTAACATAAAACTGTTTTTGTTCTATGATAAAATAGCAAGCACAGCTGCCCATTTCAGTCCTATGATCATCCTACCAGACATCAAACCACCTGTTGAGTCCTAGGGGTATATAGCTAGCTAATCTTACATGTGATTCCAGGGGCAATAACCTTACTGCCATGGCAGGCCATAACCTCTTCCTCCCAAAATTGACTCCATCAAACCAGCTCCTTCTCTGGATTTCATGAACCAAACAAGACCATTTTATCCCGTGCAGCTGTTTAGACCTCTTTGTCTGTAAAGTTGCTACCCATTGCATCTCACCTTCTCACCACAAATTAATAAATTTTATGTATAAGTTTTGATATGAGCAGATGACAAAGGTGGAAGAACCCAGGGTGGTTACCACGGGACCAAATTTGTGTCAGGACCCAGGATATCTGGAGGAGTAGGTCTAGGTCAAGTGGTACCAGGTTGGAGATCTGTGCTGGGGCAATCACACAGAGCCATGGTGGCAGCTGGGGCTGGAAACGGAACCAGGGAGGGGAGGCGGGTAGGAGAAAAAGCGGTAGAGAGATGTCTTCTGCCTACGGAAGCACACAGAGGGAGAACAACACATTACTATTCTGTACTCCTTTTTGTAAATTTTTAGTCAAAATTTTAAAGCCTAAAATTCAGCTACTGGTTACGTCTACAAAATGTAAAGTGCTATTGTTACCAGATACTTTACAGAATAGTACAGTGGTGAAATAATGACCAATAATGTTTCTTTCTTTCTTTCTTTTTTTTCTTTGGAATCATTACTACTTGATGAGTCACACCACACCCTGCACAGATTGGGGACAGCCTAGTGGGCAGGCTTGGTGACCAAGGAGAGAGGCTGGGCCTGCAGTAGGGGAAGGCCCTGGTGGGAATGGAGCATGGCTGGGAAGGCAGGGAGAGAGGTCAGCAGAGCAGTGGCCACAAACTCCAGGGGGAGTGGCCATGAGAGTAGGGGGAGCTGACTGCTGCCTTTGAGGACAGGAAGTGAGCTGAGCAGAGAGCCAGCTGTGCAGGTCTTTAGGGCTTGGTGGTAAGGAAATGGGGCTGGGCTTGCTCTGAGTGGGTGGCAGCAGGGCAGGTGAGGCCAGGGCCACATAGGGCAGAGAGAGTCCAGCATGCTGCCAAGGGAGGAGACAGAGCTGTAGCAGGGCTTCTCAGGGGGCAGGTACTGGATGCATGGCTTCTTGCTCTTGGAGGACAGAGCACCCTCTGCCTCAGGGACTGGCTGCTGGGACTGTGTCTGTGACAGCTGCTTTTCTCTCATCCTTTTCTTTTTCTTTCCATAGTTATTCCTGGCTGACCAGGTTGGGTAGAGCTGCAGTGAAGCTGCCGCTCCTTGCAGGCCACCTCATAGTACTTGGCCTGCTCTTCTTGAGACAGGTTGTGCCACTTCACTGGATTTGGTTGATGGCCTTGCTTTCCTTCAGGGAGCACTTGGCCACCACCTTGGCCCTCATCTCCTTCACATACAGCATGAAGGCATTCAGAGGCTTCTTCACGTGTGGTTTCTCCTCCTCCTGCTGCACTCTTCACCTTAATTTTCTGGGGCCTTCTGGGCCCTAGTTTTGTGTTGTTCTCTGTCCAGATTAGGCATGGTTTTAAATTGCCTGATTGGTGACACTAAGTCACAGCATTTAGAAATGATGATTTAGTGATGTCTCTAGAATCACTTTGATTTGTTTTCTGTAAGATCACTGATAGAACTGTCTCCAAATTGTAGGGGCCATTATTTTAGGGATAGCCAGTCTTTTATTAGGGAATTATTACCAATTGTTTTCATATATGTAAGTCCCAGGCTTTAGCCAGAGCTATACTTTTTATTTCAAGTGTGGACTGGCATCACTGGCAGTCAGAATTTGCATGATGGGCAGTGCCAGACTCTTCTTTTCAGTTGCCCTAGCAACTTGTGCATTTTTTTTTTGTCTGTTGTTTGAGAAGTTGGCCTATGCTATGTTACTTTGTTGATATTTCTTATAGTGCATACCTGTTATTATTTTGATGTCTATGGCATTTAGAGCTGTAAGAATTTGTTTTTGTATTTTATATAAACTTTTTAGCAGTTAGCATCTATGTATATAGCTCTATGAGCAAGTAAGATGGAAAAGACATATTAGAAATAAATATAGATGTTAATCTTTTTAGTTTTAAATAGTAACAGTGCCCTTGTTAGGGCTATTAGCTCAGTTCTCTTTAGAAAGAAAAGGCTAGATATCTTTCACAGAATTTAATGTTATTGCTATATATCTTGTCTGTTGAACCCCTTTTAACATGAAACTGTTTTTAATCTATGAAATATTTATTATCTTGGTTTTCTAGAGAGTGAGCTATGAGATGTCTATGAGTTGAGAGTATCTTGTCTACAACTTTTAAAGTTACAAAGTTGGGCTTTTTGTTTCACAGAGATTCAAGTGGCCAGGTTAAGAATGCTAATTGTCTCTAGAGTTATGTGATGACTTTTATATAATAATCTCTGATATTGAGGCATCTTTCAGTCGAATAGCCAATCATTTGCCCTTTGGTCTTTAATGTTATAACTGAATATGGTATTTGAATAGTCAGTTGTTAACTCAAAGTTAATTTGTTACATTTCTTCATTAGTAGCACAGTGACAGCAATTCTCTCGAAACATGATGACCATGCTAGGGACACAGAGTTTAACTGTTTTGTCATGTATGTCACTGGGTGATGCCAGAATTTTGTGACCTAAGATAAGACATTGATGATTATTTTGTTGTTGTTTATGGACACATAGGAATAAGGTCTTAGTTATGTCCAGTATTTTTAAAACTGAAGCCTGAATTAAGGCCTTTGTGATCAGTTTAAATGTCCTCTATTGCTTAGCTTCTTAGAGGAATGGCTTTTGTTTTCTATTCCATTTTTGGCTTTATAAATGGGCTTATCCAATAATGATAAATTTCAGATTTATACACAATAAACTTACTGCTTCCAGAGAAATCTGTTACTTGGCATAAGATGATTCAAATTAAAAGTGTAGACAGCTTCTTTTTTATTTTTATGCCAAGCTGTGTGTTTGTATGTGTGTGAGTGTGTGTGTGAGTGAATGTGTGTGTGTGTGTGTGTGTGTGTGTGAGAGAGAGAGAGAGAGAGAGAGACAGACAGACAGACAGACAGACAGACAGACAGACAGACAGAAAGAGAAAGAGTCTTGGATGTCCAAATATCTGATCTCTTATTGGGAAATTTGTCATTTCTTAAATAATTTATATCATTTTTCTAGAATAAATGTTGGTGTTCTTTAATTTTCCGACAACAGTCTTGGATTGGAGCTGTAAAATACAGGTTGAGTATATATTGTAGCAAGGTGTAATTGTCCCCTGAAGTGATGAAACTTTTAAAATTAGTAGCTAGTACCTTCCTAAACATTGAAGGAAGTCTTTTAAGCCTTGGGGAAGCCTAGTCTATGTTAGTCAATTTTTATGTGACAGGATTTTTTTTTTAATTGAAATGTAAAGATGGGCTTAGTAACTGATATATGGTACAGACAGGGGGAAAAAAAAGCATCTTTTTAAGCTTAAATAGGTAGCACTTATTGGAAAGCATTTCATT
>PVKN010021231.1:0-15611 GCA_004027915.1 Capromys pilorides
GTATTTTTCAATAAAGGTGAGCACATTGAAAGTGGAAAAAAGCATATACTGACCAAAAGAGACATGTAAAAGAAGCTAATCTTAAACATTTTTTTTTCTACCTGTTGCTCACCCTGTATCCATAGGGGATGACGCAGGTCTCATTTTTGCCCAAGGTTATTTCATTAGTAAACGGGCAAAGAAAACTAAAACATCTGAATCCTTCAAAACTGAGTGATAAATAAGGCTTCAACATTTCTCTTTTCAAATATATTGGATGACATAGTTTTCATGGATAATCTTAATAAATTTGCATCTCCACCAGAATACTTATCATACACTTTCAGTGTTTTTCTCCAGACTAATTGAAATTATGGTTGTTAAAAAATTGGATCCTCAATTATGAACCACCTCAAGGCAGCACTGTAATTCTTCTTTTACGTATGCCAAGTGGCGGCGTTAAACATCAGGACCATCTCCATATTGAAATAAGCACGGCATTTCATGAGGATGCCTCCATTATTTATACCGTTGGCCCTCTCCTCTTCTATCAGCAAGCTCAAGTACAATGGGATCCTGAAACAAATGAGCTTATTAAGATCATGCTTAGACATATCGTTTTTCAAATCACAGTCTACAAGACAGATATGCTGGCAAAGCTGTAATAAATGTCAAGGCTCAAGGCATCCACCATTCTTTTCAGCAGCCCGATGGCTGGGCTAGAAAAGCTTTTCATAAATTTTAGTGCACACCTGTCAAGTGGCAGGTGTGATAGTCTGCTATCGCAGAGGAGCCCGAGCTGTTGAGTTCTAGGCTGGCAGCACTGTCATCATTTTCAGCGCAATCATGTGCTTTTCTCTGTTTGTGACCAATGAAATCTACGTGATTACACTGAGAATCTGTGCATCTTGGCAGATCTGCCAGTGGTACTCATCACACGGAGGCTATTTTAGATTGGATGCCATGAGGTGTGATTTCCCATTTGTTAACACAATGGTGTTTCATGACTATGACAACTAAACACATTCATTTGTGTACGGGTTTTGTCCTTGTTGCGGATACAAAATAACGTTTCATCTTCCCTACAACCCTGCGACCTTTCACCATCAATCCTCCACATGAAACAACTCCGGTGTTAATTATACCACATTTTTCATAGGCAAAAGGGGTAGGGAGTACTTATTTTGTTTTAACAAGCCAATTGTGTGAGTTAGAAATAGACCTGCAATTCCAATTATATTCAATAAAATTATATTTCACATATATGTGTATCTATAATTAGAACATCTGTGAAAGAAAACTCATTAAGCTGTTCATAAGATACCTCTAAAGAGGAAGAGAAGTTTAGAGATGGGTGAGTCAAGGGTCTTTCATTTTCTTCTTTGTATTGTACGGTAATGTTTGGATTTCTATAAAGATATTATATTCATGCACTCCTGTATAATAAAAAGAAAACTTCAAAAGAAACCTAAGTACTGGTATCAAAAAAAGAAAAGTGTACTATAAGACTATGCTACCCTGATGGTACCATATATTTAGGAAGGGTTTCACACTCATTGCATCGCTAGGTACTCACAGACACTCCCTGGGATAATTAGATCAGATTGTGGCATGTCATTTACATAGGTGAAATCTGACACTTAAAGAGATTCAGCGCAGCGATGTTCTTCTGCTTCCAGTTAAATGTTTAAATTGAGACTGAAACCTGGGTCTTCTGCTATCTAGTGGAAGCTTTTACTGCCCCAAGCTTTCTTTCCAACTATTGCATTATTTTCTGCTCTGAAAGTAACAGTCTACTATTTCTTTCATTTTCAATTTTTTTCTGACATGTATATGCTATGTATATATTCTGAATTACTAATACAATTTTATATTTATAAAACAGACCGATTATTCTGTAGAATGCTTCACATATAAACAAAAATTTAGTTTCTGGAATACAAACAGAAATTTCAATAAACTTCCCATTGAAGGAAAAATAACTGTAATTACATTTAGTACAATAACATTTCCACACAAAATTACGGTAAATGCCTTTGGTTTGTTAACTAATGGATAGCTGCCATTTAAATGCCATTTGAAAAAATAGCTGCTGTGTGGAAATATTAGCTTCCCTTAATATCATGGTTAGCTGATGAAATTAATGGCAATTCAATTGTTAAGTACAGGTGCACTTAAAAAAAATCTTTTACCTGTAAACCAATAATTACTAAAAAAAGCTTAATATGAGAAGTTTAGGAAACCGCTTGCTTTCCCACCCAGGCTTTGCCCTTTTGTAATAGTACAATGACTTATAATTATTTTCCTTGTGAACCTTTTCTGTAGAAATGTCTCAGAGAAGAAAATAAATATTGAAGAAAGGCTCTTACATCACATTTGCATTGACAGTTTTAGAACTAAAACAAGTGCCATATTCAAATCTCTATGCAAAAAAAGACTACATATTAAAACCCACCAGAGTGAAATTCCTTGAAACCGCACCCGAAATCATGGACCTGTGGTCTAGTATTCTGCAGTTCTGTGCTCCTGGCACAGATGAAGTTTGAAAAGAAATAGTTAAGGAAATTAAAAACCCCAAATTGAAATAATCTGATGATGCCAAATAATCAGAAGCGCTAGCCGCCAGGGGCACACATGCCTTAACACCAGCAGCCAGCTGTCCACCCCATCGCTGCTTGCTTTGCCCCTTGAGCTTGCCCTTCCAGGCAAAGCAGAGACAGATCCTTGATTTCCTTCGGGGCTGCTGAACTTCATCTCGAAACTGGAAGTTTGGAGAGCCATTCAGCTTATGCTCAGTTCAAATTTGTCACCAATAGATTCTTGCTAAATGCGCTGCGAGTGAAGAAGAACACATTAGGCTCTGTGACTTTGGAAATACACCTCTGAAAGTTCACCAGTGACCACCATGAAACCCAAGCTGATAGCTTCAGCTTCTTTTCCAGAGGCACCCATCCCTTGGCTGGGGTTGGCGGGGCAGTGAGGAGGGTGGGGGAATAGGGGATGGGGGATGGGGGTGGCAGATATTGTCCATGAGTGCCTCTTGACTGGGGTGGACATCCCCCAAAGGCAGCTGTGGTTCCCGCCTTCTGTATCCTCCCAGACCCCTGCATCTGTGCTGCCATTATCCACCTGGAGCTTCTTGACTCACGGGATGGAAGAGCTGCGGAGTGTCAGCTTCTGTACCTGGAGCTCAGCGGGAAGAGCTAACAAAACCGCCATCGCTTTTAACAAGCAGTCACCATTTGGTATTTGTCTTTATTTCCATCATCTCTCTCCCTCTCTCTCTCTCTCTCTCTCTCTCTCTCTCTCTCTCTCTCTCTCTCTCTCTCTCTGAATAAAGATTTCTTTAATATAATGTCTGACTTAAATCTAAAAGATTCACATGAATTCCATCATGCGATCTTCCAAACCACTCTATGGAAAAGGTGCTATAATTTTTTGTGTGTTAGGAAGGAAAAAAATCAAGGCACAGAGAATCCTGTCCAAGGAATTTGTCTAGGAACAGCAATAGGTCAGCGTCTTGAGTACAGTCCTATGCCGTGTCAGCATCACACCACTTCCTTCTCCGACTCTCCCCCTTTCTCTGCTGCTGTTTCCATCTGAAATGCACAGTAGCACTAAGAGTTCTAGATTGTCCAGGCCTCTTACATGTTTTTCAATTTCATGTTTTGAAAAAATAAATACCTTGAATGAGGCTGCTTAGTTTAAAACTTAAAACTATCATAGTGCTTAAAAGTTAAGAAACAGAACTAAAACCTGTCTTTAATTGTTATTGCAAATTAATCCCCTCACCCCCAAATCTTAGGTGTCATCCTCCCACACCAATCGTTTTATGGAAAAGGGATGCATTTTATCGGTCACCGTTCATTTTAGAGTTCTAAAAAATAGGAGGCAACTCTGACCTCCTTAGTAGCCCTTGAGAAACGTCCCAGCACATTGGGGCACATGTAACTTTGCTTCCAATCTTGAAGATGCTCCTTGACAAGGGATTGGGAAGGACTGTGAGCAAACTAGAAAGCGCATCCTCCATGATTCTACCCCGAGGCAGAGCATGTGTGTATGATGTTGATTGTAGAAAAGTTTAGTGGAATCCAGCATGGAAACAAATCCACGGCTTGCTTCCATGTGAAATGAATATTTCATGTACTGTCTCGCTTCACTGCATTTTAGGTGCGTCTGTCCTCTCTTTCCTTGCCTGGACTTTTGTGCTAGGCCCCACTGCAGGTCCTCAAATTGCAGAGACAGTATCTATGGCGTTTTCTTCTGTGCTTTTGGATTTTAGTTCACTTTTACAGCAATTTCAACATCAGGAGAAGCATAGCTTCTAGGGGTCAGCTTTATGTTCAGATTTTATCTCACTTATTTTCTAGGTTCTCATTTTAAGTTACATTAATCTTCACAATGTCTTCCACCACTGCCACCCCAATGGCTTTGAAAACAAATACTTACATTTTGCCTAAACTGTTGATCAAAAATTGTAATATATGAATGAAGCAATGGAGACTATCAATCCGAAGGAAACGCTCATTAAATCCTGACAGGGAAATCATTAATACTTGAATAGTTTCAGGGAAAGCAATCAGAGGGCTGATTAATTCAAACCCAGGATCTGCTGGCTGCCTGTGGAACCCTGAACAAAATGCACTTTTCTTCATCCTGCTCTGTTTCTACAAGGTAAAGATTCAAAGGAGAAATAAGACCTATAAATAGCTCGCCCATTGCAGCCCTGGATAGTTGAGAAATTTAAGCAGATGACAAGTGCCTCAGCTGGCTCCTTTTTGTGCTGTTCTTACATAAAGATAGGGATGATTGGATTTTAATTTTTTTTAGGGTTTTGTTGCATTCAATTTGACAAGAAACCATAATTTTCACTTGAAGGTGTGGGGTGATTATTTTTCATCTGCAAAATATAGCCACAGTTTTTGTGGGTGAGTTGTAAACATGCTAATGTTTCCCTTGCTGCTTTACTAGAGGTTTTCCTCACACTGTTAAGCTATCTACGGGCTGCAGGTTCGGCATCCTCCACTGAAGATAAGCAACATTAACCATGTACATAGTTCTGCTTTATGTGCACTTCAAGTCTTGGTTCAGCTGGTATTCAGCTGAGCTTGTACAGAAAAATAATATGGAAATCTGAGGTATCCTCATTCCTTTACAGGCAGCTAGGCGAGCTGTTTAGAAGGAATGAAAAGAGAGAAGAAAACAATTGCCACATATTGAGCCACATAACACAATAAATGCCCAGTGAGTATTAAATTCCACCCGCACCATCATTGACACTAAGACAGAAAGAACTGTGCTAATAGGTCATATACTTTCTGTAAATTAATTCCCACAGGCATGTGTGCTGGAGCTGTTGTTATTTCTATTCTAGTGAATAAGGACATAGAGGCTTAAAAAGGCTGAATGGCTAGGTCTTCAGCTGGTTCATTCAACCAGTCAGCTGTCCAATCAAGATGGGGGCTTTGGGCTGCCTAATGACAGACTGGACAGGCTGCTATTGAGATAGAGATGCTAACTCACTACAAACCATTAGTCTCTCTCACAGCATGGAAGGAAAGTCAATTTGCAGTCACCTCTGGGTTAAATAATATATTCAGTCCTTATTTGCTTCTTGTGGCAGGTTATAGTAAGGTCACACACATATGTCACTTTTATTCTTTTTTAACAAAAAGGGAATAACTTTTATTAAAATAACTTTGTTTTTTAAATTTAATATCTCATGGGCAGCTGTTCATGTTAGTAATTACTCACTTAACATATTCTTTCTGGTAATTGCATAGCATTTCATGACATGGATGAAGTACCTGCATCTGAATATTATTTTTTAGAGAGTTTCCAGGTTTTGATTTGGCAAACAACGCTGCTGCATGTCTACATACACATGCATATGTAAACACAGGAAAATACATCATATGTGTGTCTACATACATGTGTCAAGGTGTGTGTGCAGATGTGTGTGTGAGAGAGAGTGGAGAGAGATTGACTACAGACTTTATTGATAGATTCTAAAAGTAGAAGCCACATAGACGTTAACAAAATAACTTCTCCTAATTTCTTAATTTTACTATTTTCTACCTCTACCATCAATGCATGAAAGTATTTGCTTCTGTGTCTCTTCTTTAGATCTGGATAGTACTGCTATTGCTATTTATAGTTTTTGTCAATTTGTTGGATAAAAAATATTGTCTCAATATGATTCCAGGTTACATGTTGACTTTTAAAGATGTAAAAACATTAAACCATAAAAATCTGTACTTTGCTACCTTCTAAATGTTCATTCTATTATTCCTTTTTCTACTAGCTTGTTTTTTACCTGTTGCACTGTGTAAACTCATTGTGTGAAAACCTCTGAAGATCCTTTACTCTACTTGGAATCTAAGGAATCAGTCAGCTCTAGACTCACAGACCCTGGCCAAAGACAAAGACTCCTGTGTCAGAGACCAGGGGGCCATTCTCGTGCCATGGGGAACATCAAGGGCACCACTGTGGGTTAATTTTCACAGGGTTGCCACACAAGGGCCAGGTGACACCTGCCCCTGCCTGTAGAGCAGGCTGTGCTGCAGGAAAACAAAATAACGACAAAAAAAAAAAAAAAAGGCCTAATCCCAGTTTTGTCCAGGGCAGTAATTATTCCTGTTCTTTCTTCAGGCATTATCTGTACCATCCCAGGCTGTTGGCTGTCAATACTTCCTTGAAAAAGAAACCTAGAACAAAGGAAACTCCGTGTCTCATTTACAAGACATTCAGTAGAAGAGGAATGAGAGAGAAACATCTCCCAGCTGTTAATCATCTCCCAGCCACCTTCTTAATGTAGAATGTTGTATACATTTTCACAATCACTATTTGCAATAATGTTCAATATAATATGGAAATCATTTCCTCAATTTTAGGTATAAGTTATTGCTTTACTCCTTACAAAATGAAAACAGGTATTTCCTGGTTGCTGTTATATGAAAGTGTATATCCTTTATTATTCCTGTTGTGCTTTTCCCCTCACAATTGAGGAATAAAAAGCATAGAAAAATATCCATGGAAATTTTGCCCAATTAAAAATTGAAAGCTGTCAGACTGGGGAGATAACTTGGCAGTCTAAGCACTTGCCTGGCAAATGCAATGTACTGAGTTCAATTCTCAGTAAGCACACCTGTAAACCCAGCAACTAAGGGAAGCTGAGACAGGAAGATTACCGTAAGTCTGAACTTCATAGCAAGATCCTATATTTAAAAGTAAATGAAAGCTCTTTATTCTACCAGTCAGCCAGAAGACGACTCTCTATGGAGGAAGGCATAGGTATGGTGGCTACTCTGTATTTTGTGGAGCCTTAAGGTTCTACAACTTTGCAAGGGCAGAAAGGACTGATGCTTTTAGTGGAAAAATACAAAAGTAAAATCTGAATATTGCTATGGCCAATCATAGTGCCTATACAGAGGTGAGGACCTGAGATATCATATACATGTATTTTTCATTCCATAGTAAATATGGCTTCTCTGCTAAAGTATGTGAAAGGAAGCATTAAAGCCAATCACAATATGAAGTTTTTGCCTTTGTAGGTCAGAGTGTTTCTTTATCACCTTAGCTAATGTGTAGGTTTAGTACCTGATAGAAAAGATTCCATGGTTTCTACCCTTCTGGCCCTTGGATTGTGTTGAGCTTTAGTCAAAGATGAATGGTGTCCTGCGGAGTAGATCACTAGGTGCAAAAGTGATCACACATATCAGACCCAGAAGGGTGGCCTGAAGTCTGTGCATTGAGCCTGATGTGGAGACTATCAGGATCCATCCTGTCAAGGACTCTCCTCCAACCTCTCATGAGCTAAAATGGGGAAATCTGTTCTGACTGACTTTGCACAATAGAGAAGTCAGGCAAAGAGTGGTAGAAAATGGAGAACAACCCTTTGGAATGTGCATAGACTATGAGAAAGTGTTTTTAGACAGTCCAGTTCCTCTTAGTCCTTCTCATTCTTTAAATATGCACCTGTTTCTTTATAAATATATGCAAATATAGTGGTTCTTCATTAGCTGTATGGCCTTTGTCATATGACCTAAAGGACACCAAAAATCTACAGAAACCTTCAACTATGATATAAAACGACAGTGTTTCAGTTCTTTTTCTTGTTGCTGTGACAAAATATACAACATCCAAAGTTAAAAGAAATAAGGTTTATTTAGCTCACAGTTTATAAAGGTTTCATTTCATAATTTGCTGGCTCCAGGGCAAAGTAGCTTGTCAGAGGGCATCACAGGGAGAATCCATCCAAGGCAAGCAGAAGACAGCAAGAGCAAGCAAGCAAGTGGGAGCCTACACCTGTTTCTTTCCCTTATATTGTATGCAGGGTACTGGCATTAGGGCAGTGCCGAATCAGTCAGTGGGCTGATTTCACAGTCACACACACTCCATCCTAGCGTCACCTACTGTAGATCCAACTACCACTGGAAAATCTCCATCTAGTGTTGTAGGCAGCCGAGTTACACGGAAATACTGTATGCAATCAGGCAGGACTAGGCCCTCAAAAGAACCAATATGGCAGATGAGATACCTTGCAACTGTGGGAGAGACAGGCACTCCCCGTATGGGCGGGACCTCAAGACAAAAGATTACACAAATGCATCTACACTTGCCCAGGGATGGGCCTCAGGGGTCAATATTCTAAATAGGTATCAATCACCTTGAAAAAGCCAGGAAGAGTCACTAACCCAACTCCCTAAAGTAAAAGCCCCTATTTTGTACTCATATCCTCTTGTTATGTCACCCATTTCCCCATTTTATTCTGATTTAATCAATCTTACCTATATAATTATACTTGTAATCTTATTCAGTGGCCATAGTTTCATCCCACCTCATGACCATCTTGTCAGTTCCCATGTTTCCCACCTTAGATCCAGCTCACCTTGTGGTTTTGCTCTATAAAGCCCCTAGAAAAGGTAGGTTCCTTGGTAACCTTCTCTTCCTCTCTTGTATAGAAGCTTTCTTTCCCTCAATAAATATATTTTGCTCTTAACCTCTGTTGTTCCTAAAAGTCATTCTTCAATTTTAGAGAACATAAAACAGCCCCTGATATCTCTAGGCTGGAAGTTTCTTTCCCTGTACCGCTATGACTGCATGAGTCCTTGTGGGGACATCTAGACACAAACCGTAGCACATAGTGTTTGCGTATAACCAACACACATCTTCCTGTATGCTTTATAGCACCTCCAAAGTATTCATAATGACTTATACAATGCAAATACTATGTAAATAGCTGTTTAGGGATTAAGAAAAGGAAGAAGAAAAGTGCTGGCGTTTTCAGTGCAGAGGCAACATTATAGCGTCACTGCACTGTACACAGAAGACAAGAGGTGAGAAAGCCCCAACCTGCTGGAGAGAGCCCAAGCAGGAAGCCACCATACAGTGTGACCCTGCCTCACTTCATTTGAGTGAACCTCATACAGCAAATTGAAGTTTTAGAGAATTTTCTAGAAACTTTTTCTAATATTTTTGTTCCATAAGAGAGCAAATCTGTAGATGCAAAACCTGTGGATGACACTCGCTCTCTCTAGATATAAAATCTGACTCTTTTTCCTCTAAAGTGCCCCATCACTGGGTTTGTGTTTCAGTTAGTTTTAAAAATCAGTGATAGCAGTTTAGTGTGGCCTTCACATCATATGGTATAAACCACTAACACATATTGTTACAACATTGCCTTACTGATGGGTTACAGCTCTAGTACATTAATGCTAAATCATTATTGCTATTGGGAGGACAACCAGGTGGGGGCCTGTCCATGTCAGGTCTAGTTCTGTAGGCTTAGAAAATTTAAGATCTATTAAATCCTCAGGAAATATGGATGGCACCAATTGAGTGGTATCTATGGGTCGTGGAAGCCAGTGTCTGAGTGTTGCCACAACAGGTACCAGAAGGAGGACAGAACAGGAATTTAGTCAGAGATGTCAGGAAGGTTATTAGGAGCAAGGAAGCTGTGAAGCAGCAAAGGTCTCCTGTACATGAGCTAAATGGACTTAGGAAGGTAGGTGCCCTAGGAAGTACCCTGAATCTAGTTAGAGTTAAGGGAAGGAGCTGAGGTTGAGGCAGGTATAGCTCTAGGATGTTTCATGAGATGGGATTTTTAAAGCCCAATTGTCTCTATTACTCTAGATCTACTGACTATATCTTATCTTTTTGAGTGTCTACGTTTGTTGAGCTAACATCTATGAACTATGTGTGAGAGGCTATGGGAAGAATATTAGCAGTGTGAGGGAAGGGAATCAGAGGCATTTACATAATTGTGTTGGGGGACCTCATCAGAAGTGGCGAGTAAGTTGGTGGGATTGAGAGCGTGATCAGTGGAAATAGATGGAAGGGTATGAATAGGAACCATCAGCGCTGGAAGTATCTTATGTGTGATGAGCTCACTAAGATGATGGGGTGAATACACTGTGATAGATCATTGTAAGGTAAATTTTTTGTCTCTTCTGTCAATGGGAGCCACACTACTCACTGAACTGGGTCACTACACCAGAGAATGATAGGTTTTAGAGGCAGCAGTGATGGTGGTGGTGGAGGCAGTGGTACCTTTATTATCTCTAAACACACAGAAAAGTTTGAGGGCAGGGAGTTGGGGAGATCCTTTGACTGACACAAGGAGCCTGAGACCTTATGGGCCTTTGCAAGGGCCAGAGTTTGAGGGGCAGGCTTAGTGACACACAGGAGCTGTTTAGAGGCTCCCTTGTGTGAGCGGGAAAGGTAAAAGGAAGAGTTGTACCCAGGACTGGAGTGGGGAAGGAGGAACAAGTGGTCTTTGGGAAGATGAGCTGTTGTTTTGGAGATTCAGCCATGTTGAGTCAGGACCATGATAATTTATACTCGGGCCATAACCTATCACTAACGCAGTGGAGTTTACAGTATTTTTATATATAAAAAAACAGAGACACAGATTCTCAAATACCAGTTAGAATAAACTTACCACAGCCTGAGAGAATCATCTGAAAGTAATTTCAAGAGAGAAATGCTTCACAGAGGGAGTAGCACTTACAATGATTCCTGAGAGATGGGATTTGTGTATAAATTAGTTGTAAGAATGCATGCAGTCAGGTCAAAGGGCGAAGTCTAGTGGGTTGGTGTGAAGTGTGGAATATAAAATAAGCACGTTTTAGTTGTAATGCATGTGAGAGTTAGTTCACTTGAGCTAGAAAAGCACTGGGGCTACACGTTGACCTCTCCACCTCTCTTTCCCAGGTAGATGCCAATGTGGTTGTTAGTGGGGAGAACTGCTAAGAAGAATGGACTGAACATGGAAGTAATTTTGGAAAGCTAACCTGAAAGAAGATAGAACATTAGAGAAGAGACCAAACAATACTGAGAGGTCAGTAGAGGTTAACAAAGTTACCAAGACTTGGTAGTGGGTTTCAAATAGGAAAGCTGGCTGTGGGTCTCATGGCAGAGATCAAAGCACATATTGGAAATGAGAAGGGGTAGGGAGGGGGGAATGACAGTGCTGAGGGTCTTGTGACTCTAGCATTCTAAAAGTCAACTTTTTATTTTTATGGGACATTTTCTCCTTGATGTATGCAGCCTCTCTGCTTTATGATTGAGTATGAGGATGCCCCTCATGCCCTTCCCCTCTGCCCACCATGTTTGTCTGTGACCATCAGGGGCAGGTGTCATCTGATGTTATAAAATAGTAGAAAGCATCATCTTATTCCTTTGGCATGCCTCCTTTTGGATGTTTCTTCACTTTCCTCCATCCTATAAAAGGGAATCATACAATCCACATTTTACCTACAAAATGTCAACAGATTTCTGACAGTCACCATCAGAGACACAACGCAAACCAAAGGTCATAGCAATTTCTGTGCCAGGGAAGTGAACTATACTTTGTCAGAGAAGTAGCTCTACTTGGCATCATTTCTAAGGTGTTTAATATTTTACCATTGAAAATGTCAGATTTGCTCAAAATTTCAGTGTGTTCTTTTAGTATGCATTATAGTGGGAGTAACCCTTCTAGTTTAAGAACTAAGGTTCTTGGTGCGCTCCATATCTTAACTGGCTTTGAGATATTCTGCAAGGTCATTTTGAATATCAACTGAAGCAAAGTGTATAAAACTCCATAAGATATAAAGCCTTATGCACACGGAAGCACTTACAGAGTTATAGATTCTATATTTCCAGTAGCACTAAACTCCCACAGCTGGCAGGGATCTAGAGAAGGCTGTTAGAAATGTTTTTGTTTTTGTTTCTATTTTTTTTAGAATTCCTGAGGCATGTAGACATTCTCAATGACCTATCCACTGTTTACCGGCAGGACAACTACTGTTCAAGTGGGAGCTAAGTAATTTTCACTTTACCAGAAACTAGGACATAAAATTGTGAAAACTTGAAAAAAATACATCTCAAAGTTTCATCAGCCATAAAGATAGAATTCAGAGACCTATTTATACAAGGAGTACAAAATCACAAATATATAATTTGGTTGAAAGTGGATATCTATTTATTTATTTACTTTGGTACCAGAGATCAAACACAGGACCTTGTGCTTATCAGGTAGGCGCTTATGCCACTGAGCTATATTCCCAGCCCTGAGCATTTATTTAGAATGAGGAAAAGAATCACAAAAAATCATAAATTTTAAAAAGAAAAGTACAAACATGAATTCCAGGAAAATAACATAACAAAAATTTAATAAATACCTGACACATAACATAGAGAAATTTTTCCCTAAATACTTGCCTCCATCTTCTTATGACTATAATTTTGTAATAACATTTTCCACACAGAGAGCGTAATGACAAGTCACTTTCTCTTGTAGCATAGTTGATTGAAATGTGGTATTATTATTGATAATTGAGATGTATAAGACGTGGCTCTCCACATTTTGATACCCTTGCTCTTTGTGATGCTGCCTCGGGTTTGCACCACATACCAGAAATTAGAATAAACTCCATTATCTCTTAAAATATAATATGAATAATACATTTGTAATTGTGTGTATTCATTACTCAGAATGTTCCTGACAGGACAGAACTTCTGTTTCAATTTCATGTAGGTGAAAATGAAATTTTCTGCTTAAAATTGTACACATCTGATACTTAATTTTTTTAGCACAATGGTTTCTGGCTCTGTACATTTTCAGTCTTCTCATCTCTCACATACAACTGGAGGTAGAACCTGCTCACATCAGATGTGACCTCCACCCTGTGCCTTCCTGCATAACACTACATGGATAAGCAACTTTCTAAATGTAAATTTTATCATGCATCATGAATATCGCTGCATACTTCATAACTGTACCTCCCAAGATGTAAGCAATAAAAATCTATGCGCATTCACTCCAAATATGCTCTTGGCTCTATATCCCTCATCTTTATCCAAATTCCCATTGGTATACAAATGCTGTCCTACTGCAAGAGATGGCTATGGAAGCACACCAGTGAAAAGAAAGTATAGTCTTAAGGGTGTATGGTTAAAATATCTGTCTCTGCCAACATATAGCTATGTAACTAGGTAAACACATTACTGTGGCCACCCCTAATCCTTAAAACTTGTCCAAGGAAATGAAAGCCCCCAAGGTTTAGACTCAGTTAGCCTCATGATAAGTCTGCCTCCACACTGATGATATATGAAGCCAGAAGCAAAATATTGACTTGATCTTCATTTCCATGTGTGTCCCAGATGAAGAAAGCCATGTGTAGATTAGAAACAGGTATGTTATACTTCTTTAAGCTAAATCAAGAATAATCAGGATGTGAGGTCAAGAGATACAACAAAAAGAAGTTATCCAGGAAATGAGAGTGACAGAAATGGAATCCTAAATGGAAGGAATATCAGAGAGAAGAGACAAGAAAAAGAAAATAAGGAACAGAGTTCAAGAGTTTAGGTTCCCTGAGAGAAACCACAAAAAGATCCTAAAAGCACTGTCTCCATTGAACATGGATATTTGGATACTTGGGCATTTTATAAACTCTCACAGCAGAAGATATTGAATATAAGAACCATCTATTTCATAACTATAAAAGAGAAGTCATAATGGTATTAGGACATATTATTAAATGATGGCGAAGTACCAGCTCACAAAACAACTACAGAAGGGCAAGGATTCTGGCACGTGGACCCCACAAATCTGTATGTGGACAAGCATCTGTGTGCCCAATACTTATATCTGTTGCTCCTCCAGAAAATGGCAGAAGTTCTCATAAAGGAATGAATATGGATTTGAGCAAAGTCCTCAGGAACTTCCACAGCAGCTTGAGGAACTGCTGCAACACTCAAATCTAGAAATGTGGAAAGTACAACACAAGTATAATGTTATGGTTTGTGTCTAGTTGTCCCCCCAAAGCCTCATGCAATCATGGAGTGGGGACTTCTAGAGTTTTAGACTAATTTATGATCCACTAGGATTATGTGTCTTAGTACTGCTGGGATTATGGATCTTAGTATTGCTGGGATTGTAGGTGTGGTCTGAGGTGGATATCCTGAGGTAGAGAGCCTGAATGTGTTATAAGAGCTACAGAGAAACCGACTCTCTGTTGCTCTCTCTGTTGCTATTGTTGGTAGGTTGCCTCTGTTGCAATTCTTCCACCGTCATATGCTACTCTCTGCCATGTGCTGCTCTGCCTTGGATCCAGCCGAGTATGGACTGAAACCTCCAGTGACTGTGAGCTAAATAAACCTTTACTTCCTTCATTTTGGGTGTCGGGTATTTGCCCCAGCAATAAAAGAAGAGTAACTAATAGACATAACATTCAAACTCTTCCTTTCTTTCTCCCTCAACCTATATTTCTTGAAGATTGAGAAATACAGGCCTGAACTGATGTTTCAACATCAGTTCAGGCTTGTAGCCTCTCACTTTTGCTCCCTCATCTCCTCTTCCCTGATTTTGTGTCTAATGCCAGCTAGCACTGAGCATTTCCATGGCTCTCTTGTTTATTCTGGTCTCTCAGGAGTGGAGAGATCTTCAACCCAACCAGTGCCTTAATTTTCTCCACAAAATTTTGAAATATTACTTTGATTACCTATTGAAAAGGAAGCAATCTTTTAATCTCTAGAGCTGCTCATTCCCTTTGTCATAATCATTTGAACCATCTTTATTATCATGAATCAAAATGTGTTTGTAGAAATAGAACCATTTTTCATGTTGTTCTACCCTCTGAAAGTAAGACTTGCAGCAACTGTGTACCCTTTCCAAGTGACAGCTTTGGCTACATTCTAGCTTTGAGTCTTTCTTAAGATGTTCAGATGAAGTTATTCTGATAGGAATTGACTGACTCAATTACAGTTGCAGTGTAATATCTTTATAGCCATTACATCACCTAATATAACTCCAAAATTTTATTCAGAAAATTAACATGAATCTTAATGTATCAACCAATTCCTTGGGAAATTTTTATTTGTCTGTTGAAATAGAGGTTCTCAAACCAGAATGATTCTTCTTCATGTTACCTGCAAGGAAGTTAGCCAATGTTTATACATTGATGGCTGTCACACCTGAGAGATGGAGGTTCTGGCCAGTTAGTGAGCAAATGCTAAGATATTGCTAACAATCCTACTCTTCTAGATCACTTCCCTCCCACCCACTTATCCTCTTAACAAAAACTTAACCAGATTTAATGTGAAATTTTGAGATTAAAACTTTTGCTTGAGAAATTCCCAAGACATCC
>PVKN010021232.1:0-15611 GCA_004027915.1 Capromys pilorides
AGTTATATATTTTGTTATACAGGTCTTGCCCTTAACTACCCAGCAGGAAAGTTTAACCACAAGGCATAAAATGTAAAGCTAGATTAGTACACTGAGCTATAAAAAGCTTAAATCAACAGCTTCCGACATTGCAGTTCTGCCAATAACCCATTGCGCATTGCGATTATGGAATACTGGACTACATATACAAATACTTTCTCTTAGTTCAATGAGAAGAAATTTTTTGTATCAACAATGATTAGAAAAATTATTATGTCTACATCCTGTGCTCTGTATAACTACTACGAGAACAACAATATGCATTGTATCAATTATTGGGAATGTACTACTAACATGTTTTTTAAAACGTTACATTGTTATTCTTATTAAAAGAAAAAAAACCCAGAGTCTGCATTAACTAAAGGGCCAAAGGCTTTCTTTTTCTATACAGCCTGCATGAACAGCAGAGATGATCCATTTTTCTCTTCCTTCCTTCCTTTCTTTCTTTCTTTCTTTCTTTCTTTGGCACAGGGTCTCACTCTGTAGCTTAGATGCATAGTGATTCTCTTGTCTCAGCCTCTTCAAGGCTGGGATTATAGGCATGTGCCACCATGCCCGGTTTTGATGCCGGCATGGCCTACTCTGAGTTCTGGGGCTGGCACAACATGAGATACCAGGGATCATACCCAGGTCCTTGTGCTTGCCAAGTAGGTGCTTAGACTACTGAGCTGTCTCCCCATCCCAATCCACTTTTCTTTTTGCTGTCAAATCATGTAGGTGTTCCCATTGCAGACTTAGTTTTAGCTAACTAAACTTTAGACTATCAACTAACTCTTAAAATAATAAGCCTGGGGGGTGGTGGGGAGACAGCATCTTATAGCCTGAGAAGCCTACAAAAGTTGTGTGTTACTTATTTATTTATTTTGCACTTCTGTGACTTGAAGGAACCCAGGGCCTTGCATATCCTAGACAAGGTTAAATCTTAGTCTAATTCTATGCTGCAGGCAGAGGACAGATGTTGAGGTGATTTATTAAGTGTGTTGACAGGTACCGCAGAGTGAGATCAAGACAATAGCAGTGTGTGGTGTGAAGTCTCGGTGTGGGCAAGCCCAGGCTCCTTCCAGAGCTCTCTCTACTTGCATTTGTTGGCTATTAACACATCAGTCCAATCTCTGCCTCTGCTGCAGGCTATTGCTCTTGCCCCAATCCCATCGCTACGTACATAATAAATTCCTCCCTTACTAGGACACGAGTTACACCAGACTGAGACCCAATCCAGTCCAGTATAACTTCCTTATAACCAGTTATAGCTGCAACAGCCATACTTCTAAATAAGATCATATTCCAAAAGACTGGAGGCTGGGGGTTCAACGTGTCTTTTCAGGTTAGAACTCAGCCCATAACAGATGGCATGGTAGGAAGTTTTGCTGGATTCTCCTCAGAGAGGAAGGGGTTTGCGTGTTGGGGTAGAGGGAGATTGGTCAGGCGCTGCTGACACCCAGACATTCCACGAAGCAGACTAGGAGTCTCCCTAGCCCTCTGCTGTCTGCCCTCGGCAAGCACTCAGGCTCCTCACCCTTGTGCAGTGCTCCACTGTTCACCAAACACTCAGCACACTTCATTTCATTCAACCCACAAAACACCCTACCATGCCCATTTTACAGGTGAGAAACTGAGGCTCCCAGAGATGATATCTGACAAATGCCAGGCACTGAGAGCCCTGGTTTGTCCACCTCCCAAGCAGGGTGCCAGCCAGCCAGCTGTTTCTGGCTGGAGTAAGGGGAGCTGGACATCATCCAAGGCCTGTCTGGGATTCAGGTCAGTAGTCTGAGGAAAGCATCTGACAGAGAGCCTGTACACACTACCAGGTCTCAGCATTTTTGACCCCCTGCTCCCCCTGGGAAATAAAAAGCCCAGTGCTTTTCATATTGATTTCTACAGTGCTGAAGATTCAGCCCAGGGCCTGGCACACGCTAGGCAGGCGCTCCACTGCTGAGCTACATAACCAGCCCAAGCCTTGTGATTTTCTGAATTCATTTCTCTCCTTAGAGAAGAGAAGAGGGGAGGAAGAGGAAAACAATTCAGAAAGGTCAAAAATCCAAGGTACTGGGGCGGGGGCACTCCACCTTCTTCTCCAGTTTTAGTAGCCATCCTAGCAAACTCTAGGTTCTGGCTTTCTGAGTGAAGGAGGGGAAAAAAAAAGAAACCAAATGGAAATGCAAGACGCAAGTAATAAAATGATGCCCATGACACCTTATGACTTAGGAGTTAAAATGTTCCTTAGAAATAGTGGAGATTTCACAGTAAAGAATTGCTTAGAGCTGTAAGGCGGCACATGCCTATAATCCCAGGGACTTGGGAAGTTTAGGCAAGAGCATCCAAGGACTGGGCCCAGCCTGGGCAACTAAGACTCTGTCTCAATGAAATAATAACTTATCAGTTAATAGTTCATTAAAACAGTTGCTGATATAGTTCAGTACAAAAGCCTTGAGTTCAATCCCCAGTACTAGAAAAAATATTTTAGGGTTGTGGCTGTCTTTTTTTTTTTTTTAAAGACTCCTTATCTTTTCATTCATTCTGTAATATTTTCTTTGAGAAACTCTGCTATCTGCCATTTGTTTTGAAATAAGGGGAACCACACAGCCCTGGCAGGTGACTGTTGAAAGTGAGGGGCAAATACAGCACCTTCACCACACCCATCAGCTTGACAAGGCTCAGCCTAACTCCATTCCTTCTACTTCGTGTATATTTGGAATTTTCCATAATAAAAAATGTTTTGCGCTAAAAGTTTTGCTTGAATTGCGCATAACGAAGTGTGACTTCTGTAATTCGTTATGAAACAATGAAAAGTTAAGCAAAAAACAAACAAACAAACAAAAGCAAGAGGCAACAGGCAACAGGTGTGGGGCCAGGGAGCGCAGTCCCATACCTGTCTTCCCAGCTGGGAGACCCAAATCTGTCCTTGTTTGCGGGTCACAACGCATTTGCCAAACTGCAGGGTAGCAGGCTGCACACTGCCAGCCGCCGGCCCCCATGTGTCTATCTGCCCACCCACCTGGCTATCCGCCTGGACACAGTACCCGTGACATCCCTTCCTCCCTTCCATAAGCACAATTAGAGCTCTGAGCCGCCCACTACTGTGCGCCCCAGCCCGTCGGCAACACGGCACTCACCTGCTCCGCAGCGACTTCACTTTTCTGCACGAAACTGAAAGCAGCTACCAGAGCTCCCGCTTTTGCATTGAACCCTCTGCCGAGAAATCACGTGGCTCCGAGCTGCCAGCCCAGAAGCGGGTGGGGCCTGCAGCGCCAGCTCCCCGCCAAGGGCGCACAGCCACTGGCAAGGAATCGGGAGCCGGTCTCCCTGCAGCCGGGTAGAGAGAAGGGCGAAGACCTGCTCACGTGAGCGGCAGGAAGCGCCAGCGGAGACCCCATCGGTGCCTCTTTAGAGCCTCCTTAGAGACCGAGGGACTGCTGCACTGGAGGGGACTTGGTGGCCGGGATCCTGTAGCAGGTGGAGAGGAGGGGATAGCAGTAATTGGCGTCAGCCGGCAGGGATACACACTGTCCATGCCTACACCTCATCTAATCCTTTCAGTACCCTGAACCCAACGCCAGTGTGATCCTGTTCTGCAGATGAACTGCTGAGGCCCAGAGCAGAGGGGAAGCAGTTGCGGAGGAAGAGGAGGAAAGAAGGGAGCAGGGAAGGGATATGGAGGGTGTGGGTGTGGGTGGGAGAGGCAGAAGCAAAGGGCAGGCTCAGGGCCAGTCTGCTATCATTCAGAGTTTCCCATAACCTCCCCAGCCTTTGACCCTTGCTCAGGGACAATGCTCCCTACTCCTACATGGGACTGACAGCTCTGCCTGCTAGGAAGGCTGTCCCCAACCTCTGGGTGACATCGCCCTGGGGCACAACCGTGCCATCAGTCATCCCTCGTTCATCCTCCAACTGCCCAGCCAAATGCCTGGATGAACCCGAGCCTTCGTTGTACCATCTGTAGAATGGGGACGACAGTCACGCTTCCTGCCTAGCAGTCAGAATAGTTTGGTGACCGTGAGCTGAGGCTCCTGCAGTCTGTTCCTTAAGACCAGAGACCACCCTGATACTTTTGTTCCTTTTTGAAGTTCCACATCCCTCTGAGGTTTGGACCTCCTTGCTCCCAGGACCAGCCTAACTATATAGAAATTGCTAGGCAGACAGAAGTGGAAGTGGCATAGATTTTGCAACTGATTGCTTTATATGACTTGCAGTTCCACTACTCCTAGCTGTGTAGCCACTGGTCAACGTGCTGACCTCCTCGGCCTTCATCTCCTCATCTGTCAGGTGGGGGTATTCCCAGGGACCCCCGGCCTCTGTGGGACATGGTGTGGAATGAATGGAAATGTGGGCTGTGAGCCATGCTCCTGGGAGGGCTTGGGTGTGTGCTGGTGTCAGGGTTCAGCTTGGGCTCCCTGAGGGGCTGCTTGGCCCAGGAAAAGGCCTAGGAAAGCTGGCTTGCTTCCCGCACAAGTGGGGGGCAAGAGAGACACACAGCCAAGGAATCACAGACTGAGAAACAAGCACAGATCATTTCTCCGTGCCTTTAATACTGACCATCCCCATGAAGAGGGCAGGGCAAAGGTTACTCTACCATTGGCAGAAGAAATGAGGTTCAGACGGTTCAAGTGAGCTGCCTAAGGTCCCACAGCAGTCAGGAGCAGAGCTGGGCCTTTCTACCCTAGTGATATCAGCCATGTCAAGAAGTGTTCTGGGAGAGCGGCTTCCCCAAACTCTCTTTGTGCTCAGCCGGGCTGTGACCTGAGAGGCCGCCTTAGCTGGAACATACCTGGCTTTTCTAAAACGACTACTAACACGTTTCAGACCAAGCCAAGTGGCAGTGGCCAACACAAAATACTCAGGTTACCAACTCAACGGCTTTGTCCTCTAGGGTTTGGGATGTGTCCCAGGATCACTTGATGGCACAGTGGCCCCCAGGGACAGTGTTCCCCTACTCCTCGCCTGAGGTCTGGTCCTTTCTGAGGCCTAGCCTCCTTCTCCTTCCCAGGAGCTGAAGCCCAGGTGACAGGATGCATGCTACAGAGCCTGTGCTCAGAAAGCCCTGGTTTGCTCCCTGGGGGAAGCAGCAACTCAGACTTCTGCAAACAGACTGCCTGGGTTGGGCCAGCACCTCCTCTGGGCCAGGAGGACTTCCCGGTCTTTTGAGGAGGGGTTAAGCCAGAGTTTCTTGGCTTGAACGGGAGGAACAGGACATGGGACAGAGGCCTTGCAGGTTGGTCTTGCTCTGGCAGCCTCTGCCTTCTGGGATTCCCCAGAGCCTTCTGCCTCTTGCTGTCCTGGCATGGCATGGGGATGCTAAGTGCCATCCCAGCTCAGACCTCTCTGAGGCACCGCCCTTCCTTTCTGGAGCAAGGATTAGCTCCAGGGACTTCTGGGGCTTGCAAGGGTGACACTCTCAATGATCTCTGTGTGTCCCTAGTGATGGCAAAAGTTTCTGTTTGAGGGGTGACCTGTCAGGCTCCCAAATTCTCCAGCTATTGTCCCTGTGACAACAAGGGAAGGTCTCAGGCCTCCCCAGTTCCTCAGGGGACTGACCTTGGGTGGAGTGTGGCTACTAACAATGACCCCACCTTGAAATCTAATGTTGCAAATTCTGGAACTCCCACACTGGAGTGGGGATTGGTGATCTCTTTCTGTCAGGGGCTCTTTAGAATCCCCAACCCGTGGTGCTCCTGGTCAGCCTCATGAGTCAGACCCTTGCTGTGGACTCCAACAGAATAAGAAAAACAGGCCTAGGAGCCCCTTGAGGTGGGCATGGAAGGCTTTGAAGGAGCTTGGGCCAGAGGGTGATGCCTTCCCCTCGGATCTTTTAAACTATCCCATTACTAAGAGCCACTGCACCCCTTGCTTACAGCTGTTACAATAAAGACCAGACCTCTTTGCCACCTCAGTGGTGTGGGCCATCTGCTGAACTAGTCTCATTCTTCCACTTTTTCTCTCTCTTCTCTCTGCTTTCTTAATGTTTCTTGACTCCGTTAGGACTCTCTCTACCCCTGGAACTTTGCACATGCTAGCATCTTGTTATGTATCTTAGTCTGCTTCCTGCTGCTACAGTGGTATACTCAAGAGTGGGAAATGTATAAAGGAAAGTTTCTGGAGAAGGTCAAGAACATGGTGCTAGACAGGGCCTTGTGCTGATTTATCTCACGCCAGAAGGCAGAAGAGCAACCACCTGAAAGGAGCAAAACCTTGTTTTATAATAGCCCACTCTCACAATAACTAACCCAGTCCTCAGAGGTTGGGGACTCACTTTGGTGAGAATTAACCCAGTCCCTGGAGAAAGTCACTAATCCTCCTCCTCAATGACATAATTGTCGCTCAAGGCACTTTCACCGTGGCACTCACACTTCAACATAAAATTTGGGTGGGGGGGGAGGAGTTGCGAGGAAAACCACATTCAGTCCATAGCACTACGCTCTTCCTCACCTCACTCGACCACGCACGTGGAGAAAGCAGCCTGGCACTCTCAAGACAGAGAGTAGCAAGAGCCCGTTAGTGCCGTAGCCTGGGCCAGGGAAGGGAGGGACGCTGGCTCATAATAAAATGGATTGGCAACATGCTCATGGATGGGCCGCCTCTCTCCCACATTAAAGGCACAGTGGTTTGCCTTTCTGAGGCCGCATCCTCCTCTTCTACCAGGAGCCAGACCTCTGTGAGTCCCTCACCTTCCCCAAAGCTGAACCTCCTCCCTATCCTGTCTCCCTTCCTGTCCAGTGTTGTAACACGTGATGCACATAATGAGTCAGATCCTTGCTTTGGGCTCCTGCAGGAAGCTGGTCACTGAGAAGATGATAACTTTAACAGTGGCTGGGCAAAAGGTCAAAAGACTGTTTCAGAGGAAGGCAGAGGCAAAGTCTGAGAGATGCTCCCAGGTGACCACCTGCATCCGGGACACTGGAGGGAACTCAAAATTATCCCAGATGTTTGGTTGATGAATGAAATGCATGACTGAGTGAGGGGGTGGAAAAGTGAATGGGTAATGTTTCTGGGTCACTTGGTGGCACAGTGGCCCCAGAGACAGTGTTACCCTACTCTCGCCTGACTAAACTGGACCATGATAGGTTTTGATAGGTTTTATCAGAAGTGATGGCAGCAGCGAGCAGAGAAGCAGAAATAAGGGAAGGGGAAGCCTTTATTAACTGAAGACATGGAGAGGACAGAGGACAGGGAGATGGGCAGAGCCTCTGACCTGAGGCAGGGAGGATGAGACCTTATGGGCTCTTGCTAGGGGTGGAGCTTGAGGGGCAGGTTCAGTGACACACAAGGAGCTGATTGGGGCTCCCTGTGGGTACAGGAAAGGTAAAAGGAAATTGTATCCACGGCTGGAAAGTGGAGGAGGGAGGAAGTGGTCATTAAGAAGACAAGCTGCTGTTGTGGGGGTCATCCATGTTGGACCAGGGCCATGATCATTGAGTAGTGTATACTCGGTCTGTAACCTATCAGACTAAACCCCTGTCCCCTCTGTTTCTAGTACCCTTTGTCAAGTGGTCTCTGGCAAACTCCTACGCAGTCTTCAGGATGCTGCCAAGGGTTCCCTCCTCCACTGGCCACTAGAAGGGGGTTTGAGGGTTGCTCATGTGTGCCCAGCCTGGGTGTGGAAACTGCCAGCCATCGAGGTACCCTCCAGAGCCAAAGAGCTCACTCTCCTCCCAGGCCCAGCTAATCAGGACTTCGGATCTTGTGGGGGAGTCAAGCAGCAGGGCAAGAAACCAGCTGGGAGGAACAGTCCCCAAGTGCCACCCATTGATACTGCTGGGGGTCCCTGCTGTCTGAAGTCCCAGATGTCTGGGTTGTGTCCTGGGATCCGAGCCCAGCCATAGCCCTCTGCTAGCCCCATCTGTGAGCTGCTCCGCACCCCCGCATTCTTTGCCTCTTTCCCCTTTCTGTTTGCCCCAGGCTTCTGCTGTTTGCTCCTGAAAACCCTGAGGGACGCTGATCTGTGACTCAGCCACACAGCACCTTTTCGGAGCCTCAGGCTTGCTGGGTTAAGAGCCCTGAGTGACTGGAGTGGTGAGCTGCTGTGTGAATTTGATAAACAGTTGCAGCTGGCTGTGGGGTGCACATCTGTAACCCCAGCACTCAGGGAGGCTGAGAAAGGAGGACTGCAAGTTCGAGCCCAACCTGGACACTTAGTGGGACCCTGTTTCAAAGATTAAAACAAAAAAAGTTAAAGAACCTGTGTTCAATTCCCAGTCTCGGGGAAGGAGGTTTGTTAGGAGAGGATGTATAGGTGATTGGCACAGATTCTCAGGCAACCTTGTCTTCACTGAGTCCTGGAAAGGTGAGGGGGTGCTGGGGGCTTGAAGGAGCTTGTCAGAGCTGTTCAGCAAGGGGGCAGCTCTAGTGTAGCAGGGACAGGGAGTGTGGCTGAGAGTGGTGAATTGCAGATAGTTTGGAAGGTACTCAGGGGCCAATCAGGCAAGTGGAATCCTGAGGTGAGTGGCTTGGATTTCTCCTGAAGGTTCTGAAGAGCATATAGGAGGAGTTGGGAGCAGCTGTGGAAGGGCTGAAAAAGAGTGAGCAGTCAGGGCTTGCCAGATTCACCCAGCAACAGGGCAGGGTGGGCAAGACCTGTCCCTTCCCTGCCCTCTTCCCTCTCCTGCATTCACAAAACAAGGGCTGCACCTCCCTGTTCCTGCATACAGTATTTCAATGTCAGTGCCCTTTAGGACAAGGACAGATTGGGAGGCAGTCTCACAACTTGATGCAGGGAGAGGCCAGAGTTCAGGAAATGTGGCTTCTGGCCTGACTGTGTGCCTACCCCTGGAGCTCCTAGCTCAAACTCTGCAGGAAGTCCACCAGCAGATGCTCCAGGAAGGCAAAATTAATCTGCAGCAGCAGGGAGCCCTAGGAGGGACGGGGGTGAAAGGGGCAGGCTGGGCTGGCTCCCAGGAGGGCACCAGGAGGCAGCTGGGGAAGCTCCCCACATGTGTCCCAAATAACCACCGGTCCTAAGAGAATGTTGCCTGGGACTCTCTCCTAGGAGTCCAGGCTGATGAGAACTTTTTAAAAAGGTCTTATTTATTTATTTGGCACAAGGTCTTATCATGCAGCTCAGACTCAATAGTGATCCTCCTGTCTCAGCCTCCCCAGTTCTGGGATTACAAGTGTATACCCCACATCCAGTTTCAGTGGCCAGCACGGCATGTGGCACTAGGGATCAAACCCAGGTCCTTGAGCTTGCCATGCAGTTGCTTAGACCACTGAACTATCTGCCCAATCCTGATGGGAATGTTGTATTCACATCCTGAGTGATGACCTCAGGATTCATGATGTTGACGAGGTGCAGGCCTTTGCTGCCCCTGAGAACTGTGAGAGTCACCTGGGTCCCTGGGACAGAAGAAGAAGCCTATTGGCCCTTCTCAGACAGTAGAGCCTGTCCTATGCTATGACACCCTGGGCAGAGAAAGATGGTGGAAACAAAGCTCTTGGCCACATGGTTCACAGTAAGGTGAATTTACCCTGCTTGGAAAGATGCTTGGGGAACAGCTGTCACCCCCCATGCCCACTTGGGTGGTCACTCCTCCGCTGTAGAGCTTCTGCCTGAGCTCTTTGCAATCCCACCAGCCTCCCCAGACACCCAGTTTAATCACTTCTATAGTTGCAGTGCCATGCTACAGATGGGGAAATTGAGGCTGGAACAGTCCAAGATGCTCAGTCAGGATCATTGCTACTTCTGGAAGAATGACAAAGCCACATGAACATTGAAATGTTCAAAATGAAGGCCTGGCCAGCTCAATATACCCAATGGGGAAGTGTCTCAGTTACTTTTCTCTCATTGCTGGGACAAATACCTGACGCTCAAAATGAAGGAAGGAAAGGTTTATTTAGCTCACAGTGTGTGAAAGTTTCCATTCATGGAAAGCTGGCACCAAGGCAATTAGGAGACTTGAACCCTTAAAGTGGGGTGGGGCCATGGTGGGCTGGCAGAGGAGATATTGTCAAGGTAAACCAGAATCAGAGGTCCGCACATCTGGCCAAGTCACTGGCATTCATCTCACCAGCAGGGAGCTGGGCCTTGAGGGAACCAGCCCAAGAGCCAGGCCCCATAACTGTTGATGGCTGGGGGTTAAAAGGTGCTTGGGGTCTTGCCTGGGAAGAACCTCTGTACTGGACAATTTGAAAGGGGGAAACAGTAAAGTTAGAGCTCCATCCTCATCCACTTCTCAAGCCAATTCTCAGGAACACCCACAGTTGTGATCACTGACAGCAGGAAGCTCTGAATGGCCTCAGAACTGCTCTGCCAATAAGAGGCCCATAGTAAGTGGTGCCCAGGGTGAACGCTTGCACAGCCTGGGTGAACATTCACTGTGATGCCATGAAAAAGCAATCTTGACCTAACCCTCTCCTCATGCCCCCAAGACAATGGCCCTCCTAAGTGATCCCTGAAGACTGTAGGGGGGGACCAGAGTTGATATCCCACTCCTAAAGGTCCAGGGAAAGGTCACTCTCCTGTTCCTCCATTTATCCCATTTCTGTGACACAAAGGCTCTCCTAACAGGCAAGAGTGGGGAGAAGAATCACAAGAGACATTGAGGGGCCATCTAGTTAAATTTCTTTTGGTTCCATTGCCTGATTTCCTTTAAGGCCCCTACATTCTTAAGACATGAAGCCCAAGACTTACCACAGGCTCCTCAGAAGCAGTGCTTGATGTAACCCTGAAATAGAAGAGAGGTGAGAATTTGAACCTTTGTTAGGGCACTTTAGGAGTGGTTCTCAGTGTTTCTGATTAATCCTTTTACGCTTAATGTGCTATTTGGGCACACGTAGCAGTGGAACATAATAAAGTTTCATCTTCAAGTTCTTATTCCTTGAATTTTTCTAGGTAACAGATATGAATTTCATGAAAAATTTCAAAAAACTTTCAACCTTTGGAAAAAATGGGTTAATTCCAGGCCCATGAAAAGAGAGGCTTTTTGAAGCCTCTGGGTATTGGTCATTCTACCAACCAGGCCTTGGCCCAGGTCCTCCCTCTGCTCCTAGTCCCACTTCCTCCTACTCTAACCTCAGGGCAGGGTCTTCTTTTGCTGTAGGCAGGCTATAAGTCCTGTAAACCATGGAAGGAAGGAAGGAAGGAAGGAAGGAAGGAAGGAAGGAAGGAAGGAAGGAAGGAGCCACAACATATTTCCATCAGGACCAAGCCCTGTGCCTGACTCCAGAGGCCCAGGAGAGGTTTACAGAGCTGATCCCTGCCCCTCTCTGCAGCAATACTGGAAATCCCAGAGGTTTAAGAGAAGCCTTCTGTGGAAACAGGAGGCCTGGATGGTAGTGATGGGTAGAGAAACCAGATTTGCTGTGAGCCAGGAGTCTCCGTGAAGCAGAGGGCAACCCTCCTTCCCCAGGGCTCTCAAATGCACTGCACAATCAGAGAGGTGTGGGGAGCAGTGGATCCAGGGGAATCATGGGATCAGACTGAATTATTGGTCTTCTGAAAACTGGGAAAAATGGGAGCATGGCTCTATCACAAAATACTTGTCTAACACATATGAAACCCCAGGTTCTAACCCCAGCATCACAATGTACATGCATACATGCATGTTTGTATACATACACAGATACATACCAAGGGAAATGGACAGCTTTGGGCTGAGAACCTGAGATGTCCCATGGGTGCTTCCTCTTCTGGTTTCTGACCTCCACACATTGCCAATTACTGTGAAGTAGAATTGCAGGTATGGCTCGCAACTCCTGCCTCCTAAAGGAAGCCATCACCTGAGCAAGGAGAGGCTTCTTGTGCTGGTGGCAGGATTGATCTGTGTATTCACACTTTGTAGATCAAATAGCCTAGATTGCTGCTGCTCTAGGTATGGCTTTAGGTCAGCAGCTTCAGTATCAGGCCAGAGCCTGTTGAAAATGGAGATCCATGGGCCCTCCCCCACACCTACAAACTGGACTCTCGGTGTCCAGGAACTGGTGCTTTGACAGCTCCCTTTGGAGACACTGACCCCACAGCACCAGAGAGCCCTCAACCATCCTCTGACATGTTGAGCTCAGTTTCATATGCACCTACCTTGACTTCACACTTTTATTTTATAGCA
The DNA here is from genome assembly GCA_004027915.1 of Capromys pilorides. Lineage (NCBI taxonomy): Eukaryota > Metazoa > Chordata > Mammalia > Rodentia > Capromyidae > Capromys > Capromys pilorides. Next base: position 12,075 of record PVKN010021232.1, read on the forward strand.
TTGGGTACAATTAGAGGTTGTATGCTCTTGTTTGGCTAGCTAGGTACTATTTATCGCTGCCTATTAGACTAGAGGCCTTACGAAGTCAGGAATCATATGTCCTCACCCAGAGTCAGATCTCAACAGACACCTCTGAAAATAAATGACCAAGTACATATACAGGGGGTGCAGAAACTACAGACTTCAGCATCAATGTGATGTGTGACCTTAAATCTCACATCATGTCCTGTTGGTTGCGGAGCTCCCTCTGCTAAGGGGAGAGGTGGGCACTCTTTCTGAGGCTACTTAATGTCTTTGCAGTGTGGCCATCCTGCCCTGGCACAGATCTGTCATTTCCTACCACTGGTGTGGCTTCCACTTCCTTCCTTTGGCCTGGCAGCCTCAGAATGCAGCTTCAACACACCTCCAGCCTGACTCGCAACTCCTGCAACCCCAAAAACCACACTAGAATTGCCCCATGCTGTTCATGTTGACCATAAGCCCAGATACCTGCCCCAGGCTATCTCCTTACCCTGGGAGATTTGTCCAATGCTCCCCTCCAAGATGTCCTGGGGGACATAAGCTCCTAAAGACCACTGACTGATGCACACACCAGTGTGTGAAAGTTCTTGAGCAAGAAGGAAAGTCTGCAGAAGCCACAAGAGGAGGGGACACTGGAGAAGTCAGGGATGGGCATGAAACAGAAATAGTTGAGGAAAGAGGTTTTGATAATTGTTTGCTGCAGTCTAACAAAGATTCTTTGCTGCTAGGATCTGCAGAAAGCCAGGAAATTGATCAAGTATGTGAAGGCGGGACTGGGCCTCAATGCCTAAAGCAAAGAAGCTACCCCAGTGCTGAGAAAAACATCCTGTCTGGTTCAGGTCAGCTAAGTAACCTTGTGTCATGTGATACAAACTTTGCAAAAGTATAAATAAAGGATCATTTTTGTGTGAGTTGAGTTAGTCTTGCTCATCAGGCAGACTGGTGACCGACCACCTAGCCCAGCTTTTTGTCTTCTTGTCTATCTTTCTCATTCTTACCACTGTGTGTTCCCGGGGTAGAACCATTCACAGTAAGACCAACAGATCCCTACACTTTGCTTGACCCAATTTCAGTGTAACTCCATAACCTTCTAGGACCACCATCTATTTCCCTGTAAAATCCAGCTTTAATAGGAAACTCACTACCTTGGGTTAGCCAGAATCCCCACCCCTAATGCCTGGGAGTCCTTCATATTAATCACAAGGGATGTGTAGTTACTATGGCCCACCTTCAGCCAGAGTCTCATTGGGTGGCTCCAGCTAGAATCTGTAGGGAACCAATGAAGCTGGAAATTGCTCACATGTGTAGGAACAAGGCAAGACCAGTCCAGTCCAAGAATAAAGAGGTCCCAAGGTAAGCCCCATGAACAAGGTGCTTCACTCCAGAGAACCAAGCCCCAAGACAATCCAAGCAATGGGTTGCTAGGTAGAAAGGTGTCTTGTGACACTAACCAACCAAATGTTTAAATAAATACACTGGTATTTAAGCAGTTCCTTTACTCTCATCTGGAGAGAGGGCTCCAGAGCTTTCTGTCTCCTATCTTTATTTCTCTGTCCTCCTGCTGTGCTTCTCCCTGGGAACTTCAAAGCCTCACAGGCTGAGGCAAGAATCTCCACCCACGGCAAGACTTCCTCTAAGTACCTTTCCACCCACTAACTCCAATCTGCCCCTTGACTGTGGATCCCACGCACCCCCGCTGCCCTGAGTGGAGCTCAGGATCTCCCCCTACCACCTGCCCACTGCAAACCCCACTGCAACAACCCTATCCTGTTGGCCACAGTTCTTAATAAACTCTGCCTGACTGAGAGATGAACAAGTGTCATTCAAATTTTGTCTTTAACAAGTTCTCTGAACTTTTCAGAACCTTAAATAACAAGCAGTAAGTAAATAAGACTAACTTACCAGTTTTTCCAAAGGCTGAATTTCTATGGTTTCTTAGATCAAATTTTGGTACAGACAAAGGAGATCAGTTAAAAAGTTAGTGAGATTTCAACAAGTCTGAAGTCTTGAGCCAGGGAGATAGCTCAGTGGTCTAAAGCACCTGCTTAGGCAAGCTGAGGCAACCACAGGGACCGCGGTTCGGTCCCTGGCACCACATGGTGCACCAGCCCCACCCCCAGGGCAGGCTGAGCCAGCCATAACATTAAAAAAAAAGTCTGAAATCCGAGTGCCTGTGGCTTACCAATGTGCGTCTCTTAGGACCCAGATTCTTAGGGAGTGTGGCCTTAGGAGACAATAGTTATGGGGTAGATCAGGGTAGAGGTATACGGAAACCTCTGTACTATGCAGCTTTTATTCAGATCTGAAATTATTCTAAAATTAAAGATATATAAAAAATACTAATCACCAAAGGAAATGGACCACTGTTCCTAGTGGGCAAGGGAATTACCAGGATCTGGAGGTTTCCCGAGTGCCTGAGTTACTTTTGTCATATACATATATATTACACATAAATACATATATTTCACATTGTATATGTAATACATATATATACACATTAAGAATCATGTTGATACTTTTTTTCATTTATTTTTAGTTTCAAAACACATTAGTAGTACATTCGCAATAATTGACACATTGCATATTGTTGTCCTTATAGTAGTTATACAGAGTACAGAATGTAGATGTGATAAATTTTCTAATCGATATTTGTAAGGAAAGAAAGCAAAAAAAATTTTTTTCTTCTCTTTGAACTAAGAGGAAGTAGTTGTATACATATTCCAGTGTTCCATAATTGCAGTGGGTTACTGGTGAAACTGGCAATGTTGTTGGCTGTTGATTTAAGCCTCTTACAGCTCATCATACTAATCTAGTTCTGTGTTTTATGCCTCGTAGTTAAGCTTTTCTGCTGGGTGATCGAGGGCAAGTTAAAGCACGACCTGTTTGACAAAACTTTCATCTTTTGTATTTTCCATGGTCAAATCTCCTCAGGATTAACTTTGGAATCATATACAGTGCTTTGTAGAACTATTGTCAGTGTCCGCCATTGGTATGAGTCACGGGCATTGCTTGACCAGTTTGCTCTCTGTGAAAGCCTGAGAGAATGTCCTCTCTCTAGGTGACTCTCCCTAGACACACTATACTTCATTTATGCCTTTCCTCTGAGGTCCCATAATCTCCTTGAACAGAAAATTTGGGAAACCACTCAGTTATAGGATGCTACAGCACAGGTTCTCTTATGTCCCGAGTCCTCCCTGACCTTGAAGGGCTACAGCCAAAATGATGGCTATCCTCATAGCCCTTCTTTTCTCCAATTCTTGGTCTGTTAATTTCCATTCTCAATCCTCTAGCAGAGAAGTTTCATGATACTATTACTCTATAACATAGGTAATTGAGCTTAACATCACTGTCTTTGTGAATATCAAACATCTTAGACTTAGCTTGAAATTGGTATTTTCCTTCAATCATTGATATTCTAATAAATCTCTATAGAATGTGATAAAAGCAGTTACACATTTTTACACAGACATTTAGTAATCTGAGGATGTACAAAATTGTAGCCTGTCCAGCCTATGG
>PVKN010021233.1:0-15610 GCA_004027915.1 Capromys pilorides
CCTGAATTATATATTTGCTCAGATGAAAAATACTTTTCTCTGGGAAGATGACATCTCAAGAATGAACCAAGTGGGAGCTGGGAGCGTGGCTCGGGGGTACAGCTTTTCCCTACATGAGCTAGAGCTCGATCCCCCATGCCACCAAAAACCAAAAACAAAAGCAAACAAGAAACATTGCAAAACAGCAGTCTTGAAGTGTATACTCTAGAACCAATAATGGGAAATGCTGGGTAAGGTACTGCAGGCAGTGTGGGCAGGGGGATAACAGAAGTTTCTGGAAGCCTCACATTCAGACACGCTATAGTAGACAACAAACACTACACTTTCATAATGGAATGCTTCCGAAATGAAGTTTTCAAAAAACATTTACCTGGCAAGGGTCAGGGCAGATGGGCTGAAACAAAGAAGACGCTAGAAGCAAGTGAAAAATGTAAATCTCTCCAAGGAAAAAAAGACACGTCCTCATTCCAAATGCTGCATGCCGCATTCCTGGTCCTGCCCAGAAGCACCGGGGCCTGTCCACGTCCTACGCAGCACTCTCTGCGCGCACACACACCACTGCGCGGGCACAGCACGCCCCAGCTTCCAGGCCCGTCCCCTTCCGTACGCTCTTTCTTAAGTAGCTCTTGATACAATACTACTATCTCGCAAAATAGAGAATTTCAGAACAATGAAGTGTTCCATGTGGCTTCTGAAAGCTTCCTCTTGTGGGCACCAGGTATAAGCAAATTAAATGCACCACCACAGGCCCCTTGATCTCCTTCCTAAGACACTCCTCTTCTCTTGGATATTTCTTTTTTTAGAAAAGACAGAATTCTGTAACTCCTGCTCACTTCTCAAACACCAAAGACTAAAGCCAGATGTGGTGGTACATGCCCCAACAACAGAATGCAGCTGAGGCAGGAGGATCAGGCCAGACTGGAGCTCAAACTCCATATATACACAGCATGACCCTGTCTCAAGGGCTGACCAAATAGCTCAGCAGTTTATGGGTCAGAGGTTCAATCCCTGGAGGTGCTGTGCAGGCCCTGCCCACTGGGCACACTGAGATGGCAATTCAGACTGGGTGTGGTGACGCACGCCTGTAATCCCAGCTCTTGGGAAGCTGTAAACAGGCGGAACACTATGAGTCTGATCTAGTAGTGAGACCCTGAACACCCTGTAGACCCTTCCCTAAAAGCAAAAAAAAAGACCCTGTCTCAAAAAAAGAAAATAAAATTAATGAGTAATCAAATCATTTGTATGTTGCCCATCTAAGTAGGTATAACCTAAAACAGCTATTTCCAAACTATTTGTGAATAAAGTTCTTCTCAAGTTTTATCATTCTTTTTTTCCCTCCCAACAGTAATTCTGCTCAAGAATAAATTAATTATTTGTCACAGAACTAGCCAGGGCCTTTGGGGAAGAAATGAAAGCCCAAAAGCCTTAAGGAACCCACTCCAAGTTACCTGTAGCGGGTAAGTGGCCCGGGTGGCACCAGGGGCCTCCACCTCAGCCCACTACCCTCTGCATCCACCCTCTCTCCCTTCCACTTGAACACAGAATCCTCACATGATCGCTGCTGTGGAGAGGGCGGGGAGGGTTGCCCTAAGCTGTTTAACAGCATTCCCCCAACTCCTTTTTCTTCTGTTTTGGTCTTCTGAGACAAGAGTCTCCCCATGTAGTCAGGCTGGCAGTTCTCCTGCCTCAGCCTCCCACCTGCTGGGATTGCAGGCATGCGCCACACACCCAGCACCAAAACTTCTTTTGCTTGACTGCACTTCTGCCATACCTAAGCAAGGCTCTGGGTTCAATCCCAGCACGTAAACAGGCCCCTCTCTGTCCCCTGCCACGACTCATGTGGTAACTGAAAATACGCTGTGTACTACATAGTGAGGTTTCAGCCAACAACACAGGACACACACAGCTGTGGTCTGGATACATAATGCAAGTGGAAATCCCCTCAGGCCTGGTAAACTAGGGACCTTCTCAAGGCTGTCGCACACCAATTTACCACATGATAAATCTACTGTTGCAGGTGGTAGAAAAGTACAGCCACACAGTGATACATAGTACGTAATACAGGACAGTGACACTAAACAAGGTTTCTGGCTTACACATTTACTAAACTTCTTATCAATATTTTAGTGTGTTTGCCCTTCATTTGTTAAAAAAGTGTACTGTAAAACAGGACACGTGCTACTCTGGCAGCAGCCTCACAAGGCTCATGCCCCTCATCGAGAGGCACTGACGGCATCAGGGCAGAACACCACCCCCACAGCCTAAAGGAAGGACACTGCAGGGGACTCAATCCAAGGTCAGCTGGCTCTAAGGCAGAAATTCTACAAAGATATTCAGTTCCTGGTGGTAGGGAAGCAGAACAGCAGAGCTTCCCGAGAGGACCTGGCTGGCCACACCTAGTGCCTACAGTACACCTCCATCACCCAGCCAGACACATCCAGGAACATCCCTCACGGGTGTACTGGGCATTTCTTAATCCAACGGAGCTGACAAATCAGAATTAACAGTCATACTGACCTATACCGTGGAGGTTTGTATAAGTGAACTCTTGAGGTGGGCATCATTAAATTGCCTAACAATGCAGGCCTGGAATCCCAGCACTTGGGAGGCTGAGGCAGGCTTTCTCTCAGCCTGGGCTACCAAGTGAGTTCAAGGCAGCCTGAACTGTCTCAAAAAGATAAAAGAAAAAAAAAAAAAAGTGGGGGAGGGAGGCAAAATAAGTGTTTGCCTGGCAAGTGCAAGGCCCTGAGTTCAACCCTCAGTACTGAAAAAAAAAAAAAAATTGCCTAACAAGACACCTCGGAGAATGTCTTCCCATGACTACATGGTGATGACCTACATGTGATCTGCCCTTCCTTGCAGCCTGTAGACAGGATGTCCTGGGAGACTTAAAATCAAGTTTTCTCAAGTCCCTTCATACACCTGTCAGAGAACTGGAATGGAGTCTTTCTCTAAAGCATTAGTGCTTCCTAAGCACCAGAATCAATTTTGAAAGTACTTAAAACTTAAGATATCAACTAGGCAGCTTCCCAAATTGCTACTCTACAGGTAAAGAGAGAGATGAGGGAATAAATTCATTTTCAACAATTCATCAAGTATTGCTTCCGTTGCTGTGGCAGGCTGGGAGTTTACAATCAGCACGAGACAAGATAAGCAGCAAAACCCACCTTTACAGCGGTCTCCGAGCACACCCGTGACGCTGTCCCACTGGCACCTGGGATGGCTTACACTCTAGGAATACCCTGCACACACTGGGTCCTCTCTAAGCAGCCAATACTCAGCGAGGTTCAGTAAGACATCTCCTCAAGCTCCCAGAACTAGTAAATGACAGATCCAGAATGCAGCCTCTCCAATTCTAGGTCCTCAAAGATTTCTACTGAACACTGTTTTAGTAAAAGTTCCTACTAAATTGCCTTCAATTAACCATGTTAATATCTACAAATAGTAAATAAACTTCTACTGAATAAATTAACTTTCATGCCAGCTCTTCTCAAGTTTTATACATGAACTAGTTAGTTAAACTATTTCTTAATTAAGTATACATTGATAACACTGGAGCTCTGTCCAATTAAAAAATTTAAATTATTTAAAATGTGCATAATGGGGCCAAGGATACAGTTCTGTGGCCCAGTGACTGCCTGGCAATCACAAAATCCTGAGTTCAATTCCTATGAAGCCATTTTCAGAGAACCTTTTTTTTTTTTTTTTTTTTTTTGTAAGAAGCCTACAACCAAAGACGGAGCACCACTAGGGGTAGAGAAAACATGAAAACCCAGAAGGGGCAGTCATGGCTGGCACACACCTGTAATACCAGCACTCTTGAGGCTGAGGCAGGAAGACTGCCACAAATAATTGAAGTCAACCTGGTTTACAGTTCAGGGACAATCTGAACAACATGGAATATATATTATTTTTATATAGCTTAAAACTAAAACTAAAATAAACATGCAAGCAAAACCCGGAAGGCTCATCCAGCCTTCATAGGAAGGTTTCCCACCAGATTTCACAACTCGTTCTAGGTTCAAAAAACATAAATGAACTTTGAAGAACTGGCCAGACAGATCATATGATTCACTGAGCTTCTTTAATGCCTGTATTCGAGTGTAAGCAAGCCTGTTTCCAAAATGGAAGCACCCAGCAAAGCTGAAATTCCCCTGGCAGAAGGCGGCTCTGAGGGTGGGACAGCCAGGGCAGGGTGGCCAATGGGCTCCAAGGACTGTAGCCTTGCCTACATTACCTCATTTTATTTGATCTCAGGAAAATCAGAAGCCAGGCGGTGACTAAGTCCCTAACAATCAGCAGGAGGGCCACTACCGGGCCCCAGGAAGAGGCAGAATCTAGCAAGTAGCCCTAGGCGAGACTCCTGCAGTCAGGGCATGCAGGAAGCGGAGGAGAGGAGGAAGTGTAAATTGAAAAAAAAAAAAAAAAAAAAAAAGTACATGTCAATTTAAAAAGTCCTGGACAAAATAACTACACTTTCATATCTGTATATGTTCATACTCTTTCAAGCCGGGGCGGCCTGCTTTCAAGGAAGGTGGTTAAAACTTAAGATTAAGCGTCTTCAGGCTCGACTGGAGGCAACAACTCCTAGAGTCAAAAGCAAAGGCACCAGCGATATGGAAGGCATTTAAAAATAACCCCAGGAATGCCTGAATCTGAATGAATTAATCCTTATTAATCACATTCAGACATCCAGTGCACGCTACTTCACAAAGACCACCAGGCCCCTCACTTCTTGCCATCCTTCCACTCTTCCCTAGTGACCGTGTACGGGTTCACTGTGCACCTCTCCACCACGGCCAATCTCCACTCCACCTCTATCCTCCAGTGAAGAGGGAAGTGATCCTACGTAAAGCAATCTTGTAAAGGCAACAATCGCTAACATTTATTGATGCCCAATGGGGGCTGTCACAGACGGAGACACTGAGGCTCAGAGATACAGCAACTTTTAGAAAACAACACAGCTATCACCGATTTAAACTCAAACTGCCTGCCCCATTGAACTGCAATCAGTAACATACCTTTCAGCACAAAACAAAACTCAGTTCCCCTCCCCCCATCAATATTACTTTTTTCTTTCTTTCTGGAGACAATAGACAGAGTCTTGCTATATAGTTAAAGGCTGGCCTTTAAGTCATTACAGAGCCCAGGGTGGTCAAGCGACTTCTCCCTCAGCCTCCAGAGAGCTAAATGTGCACCAGTACACCCAGCCTCCTCAGGTTAATTTTAAAACTGTAACAATACTGCCTTTAGAAGGAGTGAATCTGAAGTTGATTTGTTCAAAGGCAAAGGACCTTTGCCTTTCAAAGAGCTACTTCCTCTACAAGGCCTACCTCAAAATCCTCTCCACTAATATGGCACAAACCATTATTTAGTACAGCTCACAGAACACATTTCCTATCGCAGAGACCCACAAGACGCCAAGGATCAAACTAGCCACAGTAGCTTCACGCTGACTGACTTCCCTGTGACTAATGACAGCCAAAGTAGGAAGAAGAAAGCAGTTTTCAAACTTCAGAAAGACCTGAAAAAGCGGTATCTTCCCCTGCACAACCACTGGCAAGAAAAGTAAAAGCACTGGACAGCCTGTTTATAAACAGAGACAGATCTACAACACAAAAAAATAGTATTATTAACAGTCTACACAATGTTGACTGGAAACCTGCATCTGCTCAAGGCCTGAGCCAATAACACTTCTGTTGGTTAGCTCTCTCATCTCAAAGTCCACTGAATTTAAAATTCAATAAAATCAACAGTTCTAATTTTTCTGGGATGCTCTGCTAATTGTAAAACACTGTGGACTGCTAAACTTCATTCTGGTACTGGTACTTTCCCTCTGATTGATTGATTTAGCTTTTTAAGACAAGGTCTCATCATGTGGTTCAGACTGGCCTTGAACTTGTGGCAATCCTCCTGCCTCACCCTCCCCAGTTCTGGGATTATAGGTATGCACCATCACACCCAGCTTAATGTTTTCTAATTTCATAAAATTTTTTGCCAAGAACTATATCCTATACAAGCTGGAAAAATATAAAAAGCTGAGGGGGGCAAAAGGGGGACAGGCATGGTTGTATGTACATATCAGCTCTTGGTGCAGCTGAAGCAGGATTTACAGTTGACCCTGTCTCAAAAATTTTAAAAGGATTGGGGATGTACCTCAGTGGTAAACCTAGCATGCAAGATGTTCCGGGTTCAAGTCTCAGTTCAAGATAAGAAAAAAAGATGCTCCTGAGCAAGCATCCATGGGGAAGTTTCAGGGTAAACTCATTGGAGTTGCAAAATAGAGATTAAGAAGAATTTATAAACTACCCTAAATCCAAGCAATAACTGTTCTCATCTTTTTAAAAGCCTCCTGATAAAAAAAAATCATAAAAAGAGAAATTAAAATAGGGCAAACAAGGAGTCAGATTATAAGAGATTAGGCAATAATTTTCTACAGGGCACCAGCAAGCCTTTAAGTATACAGTGAGCCAAGATTCCTTTCTAACTGCAATTTTTCAGAAAGATGAGAAGCCCATGAGTGAACAGCGCAAATTCTCTTCAGTGGGTGGTTCTTAGTAGTTTGTCCTACCATATTTCTCTTTCAATAACCCATCTATTTCTGAGATAACCCAGCTTCTTCTGAATCCTAAGAGTAGTTGGAAAACAAGCCCTAAACATATTCAAATGAAAAGAAAGGCAAGAACTTGTGGTCTCTCTTTCACCGGGATTAGAAAAAGTCACACTACTGACTACCCACTTTCTGCTGGTGCTGCCTTCTTGATGCCTGTTCTATGTGGTAACTAAAAGAGCAAGAAGCTCTTCGTTGGCTCACTGAAGTCAGCCTCAAATGCATTTTGAATTATTTCAAAATAGCAACATATGAGGGCTGGGGAGATAGCTCAGTAGGGTAAGTGCTTGCCTAGCAAGCGCAAGGTCCTGAGTTCAATTCCCAGTACCACAAAAAAAAAAAAAGTAACATATGTAATGTTTCCTTGGTACAAATGAAGTAATCTAAAAACAACCTGAAATTCAGCTGACACAAAAAAGGGGAAGCATCTACAGCTAAATATGCACAGAACTCATAATAATGCTGTCTCAAGATTTCCACCTAACCAATGGTCAAAAACCACACAAGCACAATGCTCACCAAAGAAGAAGATCCACTCAGAAAGAGAAATACTAAATTATCTGTTAATCAAAGAATGAAAATCAAACAATAAGGTGCCTTTGCTTATTAAAGAAAGTTTAAATTGAAATGACCACATCCAACTAAGCTAAGGGTACAAAGAAACTGATTATAAATACAGCAGTAAGCTGGCAAAACATGAAAATACAACATAAAAATGTCACATCCTCATGAGCAATAAAATTCCATTTTTGTACATCCAACCTAAAAAAGGTGATACAAAATGGAAAAGTTTTATGCTCAAGATGGTCACGACAGCTTTGCCCCATAGTGGCAGCATCGAAGCCAATGCGGTTTATGCGAGGCACAACTATTGCTAATTGAAAATGTTCATGATGGTATTACAGTAGAAAAATCGGAAACACCAAATTTTCCAATGTTTGGAGTATAATTCCTACGGAATAATATACAACACAACCTCAAAATGAAAACTGAAATTATGCAGTAACATCTCATAATTCTAGTTTTAACGATATTCAAATTTGTTAATCTAGTGTTTATCAAGGGGCTGGGGACTTAGCTCAATGGTGAAGCACCTGTCTGGCAAGCTTGAGCTCCTGAGTTTTTGAGTTTGATTCCCAGTAGGGGAACAAAACAAATTAGAAATAAAGTAGACATTGCAGAGCACACCTGTAACCCAGTGACTCAGGAGGCAAATTAGGGCCAACCCAGCCAACTTAATGAAACCCTACCTCAACAGCAGGATCATTTCTGGGTAGAATTATAAGCAAAGGATGAACGGATAAACAAACTATCACATAAACATTTAATGAAGTATATTCAACCTTGAAAAGGCCAGAAATCCTGACACATGCTACGATGTGGAACATCATTGAGGTTATTATGCTAAGTGAAACAAGCTAGTCACAAAGGACAAACCCAGGACTGTACAGTGCCACTTGAGTAGCCCAACTCAGATGATCGACACACACTTCTAAGCCTTGTGAGTAAGTTTCAACCTGTTTTGCTCACTATCAAATCACTAGCATTTCATCTAGCACACTGTCAATATTCAGTAAACACCTGGAAAATTAATTCAGAAATGCATCTTCACCAGTATCACACATACATACACAGAAGCTCCACCTGCATTAAGGTCTTTCTTTTCTTTCTTTCTGTACTGAGTGATTAAACCCAGAGCCTTCGCATTAGACGACACAGCCCTTTTTATTTTGAAACAGGGCCTCTCTCACTAAGTGGCTAAACTGCCCAGCCAGGGTTCAAATTTGGAATCCTTCTGTCTCAGGCCCCCTAAGTGCTGAGCTTAGAGCTGCGCACCACCATGCCTGGCTAACTTTCATTGTTTTCGACACAATGCTGCTGATTACACTCCAAGGCTGTTAAATTCAGTATCTAAAAAATTAATTCTTCTGGTCTTCAATTCCCAAATTTATTCCTTTCCTGTCCTAATTATCTCACTTTGTTTAGCATCTGGAAAAAGAAATTGAGTGCTGCAATATATAATTAGTAAATTATTCTTAGCTGACTGATTCATGTAGCAGCAGTTAGCAATTACAGTCCATAAAATGCACATTAAGCTTGCTGTTTTAATACTCTGTGAAATAATGGGCCTTATTCTCTCTGTAAACCAAAGTAAAGTTGCATTTAGAATGCCATTAGGACAGTTTTATCCCATTAGCTCACACGTGAGAAATAGAAGTTCCCCACACAGAAGTTTCACAACCTCAAAATGCTGGTATGCATGACCTAAGATCTGTCAAGAAGAAACTATTCCCAACCATGAAGAGCAAGTTCCCCTCAAAGAAATCTCTCGACCACACCACTTGGCCCCCAAGCCACCCACCCTAATGGACATTCAAAACTCTGCCCTGGGTTGCCAGCTCTCCTTTAGCGTGAAGCACTGTCAGAGAGAAATATAATGCAAGTTACATACACAATTTTCAAGTTTCCAACAGGACTATAAACAATGGCTGGAGGTGCGGCTCTACAGTACAGTGCTTGATAGGGAGGTCTTCAAAATCTGGTATTTTATATTTACAACTCAATCCACACTAGCCAACTTTCAAGGGCTCAATTCCATGGGATTGATATGCAATACCACTAAATTATTTATTTGCCCTGTAGGTGAAATGAATTTTATTTAAGCCAATATACCCCACATATTTTTTAACATGTTATTACAGTTTGTGTCTAGATGTCCTCCCAAAACCCCATGCGGTCATGGAGTGGGCTTCTAGAGCTTATGACTGATTAAGGGTCCAACACTAGGATTATGGGTGTGAGTGCTACACCCACCATGGGATGTAGCCTGCGTACATATTTGGGGAGGGGGTGCTCTCCCTGCTCTGCCCTTTTTGCTCTTGATGATTTCTGTCTCCCACCTCCATGAACTGTTGCTCTTCACCAGCTGATTACAGAAGCACTCATTAACTGTGAACTAAATAAACCTTTTCTTCCTTAATTTTGAGTGTCATATACTTTGTCCCAGTAACGAGAGAAAAATAACATGTGGAATCAATATTTTTACATCGTTGTAATCCATCTTACATTTTTTGATAATGAGGTCTTCAAAATCTGGTATTTTATATTTACAACTCGATTCACACTGGCCAACTTTCAAGGGCTCAGTATCTCCACGTGACCAGTGATGCTTCACTAGGCAGCACTGCCTTAGAATGGTCACTCCTAAGAGCAGGCGTAGTGACCCACGTCAGTAATCCCAGCTGCTCAGGAGGTCAAGCAATGAAGATTACAATTTCCAGGCCAGTCTTGGTAACTTAGATTTTGTGTCTAGATTAAATTATATGAAGCTGGGCATGGTGGCACATGTCTGTAAACCCAGCACTTGAGAGGCTAATATAGGAAGACTGAGCTTCCGTCTAGCCTGGACAATTTAACAATAATTAATCTTAAAAGGGGTGGGGAGTAGGAGGAAGGAAGAGAGAGAAGAGGACAAGGGAAATGACAGGAGAGGAAAAAAAGATGGAAAACAAGGACTGAGATGTGGACTGTAGTCAAGTGTTTGCCTGGCACGCATGAGGCCATATATTGCATCTCCAGCACCACAAAAAGAAAAAGAAAAATACAGAAAACAAAGGGAAGCCGGTTAATTATTTTGTTAGCTTCAGCTGACATTTTGATGAACTAAGGTTAGAGTTGCTCACTCTGTTCAATGCTTCTCCCCTTGAAGACGATTCTCTTCCTGTTGGAAGACAATAATTTAGCAAATCGCTACCATAAATGTACTGTACTTTAGCAAAGGTCAATAAGGAAATACCAAACACTGCTTCACAGGGATAACCTTACATAGCAACATTTCCAGTTAAATAGATGTATAGCTTTACCACACCTTAAGCAATACTTGTATTACTGAAAAACTGTAAGAAAGTTCAACGTTTCTTTGATGCATTCATGAGCAAGTGCTTTAAAGGAAAAATAAATACAACTAGGGACTTTACTTCATTACCAGTCCTATCCCCGCAGACTAGCACAACGCCTGGCACACAGTAAGCACGCAACACATGGTTTAAATGATTGAAGAGCCTTCTTAAAACAAGAGTAACATAGAAAGCGCTATGTCCAACTAGTAATAACATATCACCAATGCTGTGGAAACTCAAGAGCTACCACTTGCAGCGCGTTTCTGTATCACTGGACGTTAAGGGTACCAAGTACTGGGGCATCCATCGGCCCCAAAGAAGCCGGCCCTCCTCCATGTAAATCTGGCCTTCACTGTACAGGTTAGTTTCTGCCTTCGTTCAACAAAATGTTGTAACAAATACAATTTTTGCTGTGAAGGGAAAGGGGAACTTAAGAGGAGAAGAAGAAGGTGCCGATTCGAGATGGGTGGTTCTGAAAGACCTCAGGGAGAAGCTGACATTTAAGTTGACACGTGAAGGAGAATGCAAGGGAGCAGCTCCAGGCCAAGACTCTGGCCTGGGAAGCAACTCAGGCTCTGAAAGAAGCTGAGAGAACGAGCACAAACACAACCAGAGTCCTAGTTATATGCTCCTATATAAAGACTACTACAAGCCCATGGTCGTGGCACACAAATCTAGTTCCAGCCAGCCTAGAGGCTGAGGCAGGAGGATCCCTTAAGCCACGGAGTCCAAGGCCACTCTGAGCAACACAGTGAGACCTTGTCTCAAAAATCAATAAGCAAATTCAGGTTACTATTCAGGGTGAACAATCAACTGAGGCATGAGATATAAACAACACTTGTTTAGTCATGAGAACAGACTTCCTCCCAGGCAATGTCTAGAACTCTTCCTTGGCAAAAGGGCCCAGGCTGGCTACAGCAGCCTTGATGCCCACAGATGAGAAGCTCCGTGGCTGGTATCTACCCCATGCCACTTTCTTGTTACCACTCTGAAGAAGGGTCCTGATCGATAGCTAATGACGTTGGGACAAAACTGGGGTCAAAAGCAAGCTTCAAAGGAGCCTTCATCAAAAAGCAGCTACTGCTGGCACCGAGGTGGGAGAAGAGGAGCCTCAGGCTTTCTGGCTGGTGACTTGACCACAATGGGGAGCCCTGGGCCAGGCTTGTCTTTTCTCCTAGAAAAAGAAAGTTCAAAATATGACAGGCACTAACTGCCAAAGGAAGTCTAAGAAGAATAACCACATTATGGATATTTTTAGCCTTTCTTTTCATAAATGTTTTGTCACTGCTTTCCAAATAGTTCCAAATCTTGTAAGTTAGCCAGAAGCAGTACAGCATAGAGGTGCAGCTCAGGAGGCTAGGACCAGGGACCAATTTACCTGAAAGTCACTTAAAGGAACGTGTTTTTATGAGGTTTGCCCATAAGAACACAAAATTTCCACTAAGACTGTGTGGGGCTGGGCATGATGGTGCACACCTGTAATCCTGGCACTTAGCAGGCTGGGGCAGGAGGATCACTGCTGTGAGCTACAGGACACACTGGGCTGCAGAGTGAGTTCGAGGCCAGCATGAACTGCACAGTGAAACCCTGTCTCAAAAAAGATTAACAAGACAAAACAAAAAGACTGTGAAAATAGACTCTTATCAGACATGGGCTCTGTACCAGGCAGAATGGCTGGTGGGGAACTTATAGCCATAGCCAGCAGCCCAGCAATTAAATAAAAATCAGCATCACCCAAATCACTTTGAAGCTGTGAAGCGCTACACTAAACCCCAGTGGTTACCTGCCTGCAGAGTGTCTGTGAAGAATAAGAGAAGGCCACTCGTTACTGTTACTCTAGCCGTAACCAAACAAAGGGCCACAAAATGTCAACAAGGAGAAAATCCACAGGGTAAAACTGACACTTGCTATGTGGCGTAACACAGACATACCTTACTTAAAAATTCCTTTTGTAAGTCTACACATTGGGCATTGAAGCCAGAACCTTTGCACTGAGCTAAATACTCAGTCTTAATAACCGCTCCCCCAAAAAAGAGAGAATGAGTTTACAATGGGCCATGAGATAGCTCAGCAGCATAAGCGCCTGCCTGGCAGGCACAAAGTTCTAAGTTAGAATCCTGGTATCGCAAAAACAAAAAGATTCTGAAATATTCGTTTATTTTGAAAGATGGTCTCGCTCCCTAAGTATGTTGCCAAAGCTAGGCTTGAACTTGCCATCCTCCTGCCTCAGCCTCTTACACTGCTGGGGTTAAAAGGGTACACCACCATGCCCAGCATAAACATTTCAGCATAACTTTTTTTTTTAAGCATGGATGGTTCAGAAGATAATTTCAAGTTTCTTGACACGTCTCAGCTTACCTACTTCTAAGGCAAAAATAATGTCTCACAGCCTTATTCCTGCTCACTACCAAAAGCTCAGGAAGAAAGATGATGGCTATAGCTATAGCTGAGAGGTAAGAAATTCTATAACAATTACATGGAGGTTTTGCTTTTTGGTCGTTTGGTTTTGTTTTGCCATACACACAGGCATTTGTGCCACTGAGCTACCACACACACCCTACGTGAATAGTTTTAGGCCCTTCTAAATTTGGAAATCTGAATGTGTCCTGCACGTACAGGTAGTTTGATTTTGTCGGGAAATCAGAAGAGATAAATTACAAATTCCATGCTGGTTGAAGTGATACATGCAAGGTGTCTATTCTTTATCCTAGTACCCTGGAGGCTGAGACAGGCCAGTTTTGAGTTGGAGGCCAGCCTGGACTCCACGGTGAGTTCAAGGCCAGTCAGAACTATGTACCAGAGACACTGTCTAAAACAAACAACAAAATAATTCCAAAGCACAGAACTGTTGATACTGCTGGTCTGCTCAAAAAGTACAACTAAGTAGATCCTTTGAAATATAGGGAATCCACAAAAATAAATGATGCACTGTAATGACAATATGTGAGAGTAAAAATTTTAAGAAGCCCATACTTTACAGACATCCTTATTAGCAAAGGGAAAATGAAATTTTAAAAGTATTCTTAAGCTAAGAATAAAAAAGAAAGTGTAATTTGAGTCAAAACTCAAGTCCAAGCCTTCCTTCTCAGTGTGGACCATTAGAAATCACTTAACAGTAGTACCTTATCTTTCATTAGTTTAATGTTTCAGAAGGTTCCTGGGACAATCATGGGAGGATATAATTACTATCAAGCCAGGAAATTGTTCATTCACTCAACTAGCATTCACTGAGCAACTATAGTGTGTCAGGTCCCATGAGTCAGTGGGGGAGGAGGAAGGGAGAGAAGATGAGAAGATGGGGACAGGGACAGGAAGGAAAGAGGGTGAGGGGAGGGGGAGGAGAAGGGAGAGGGGAAGGGGGGAAGGGAGGGAGAGGAAGAGGGAGGGACGATGGACAGACAGACAGACAAACTAGAGGGCTGCATATGTAGCTGCATACTAGGACACTTGCCTAGTATGAGCAAGGCCTTGCATAAGGAATGTAATCCCCAGAACAAGGAGAGAAAAGGGGTAGAAGATAAAATAAACAACAATAGGGCCCAGTGGGCCTCTGGAAGCTATGTACTCTATTAGCTCTCCTGTCACTGGAATAAGATACCCGACACCTGCAAAAAAAAAAAAAAAAAAAAAAAAAGAAATCTTCATGTCTTTAAGGTTTTTGTTATTGATGGATTAAGGGGAGGAATTTCTTACCCCTTCACCTACCCCTTCTTCACCCTGTATTCCTTGCTTTCTTGAGATATGAGTTCTATAAACCTCATTTTGTTAGCTCTTCCATCAAGTGATACAGCATCATAAAAAGAGGAAAAAGAAAAAAACACTATTATCCATAATACCTTTCTGGAGAAAAGAACTATCACTGCTACAAAATGTCACAGGTGCTAATCTTACTTTTATAATCATAAACAATCAAATGAATCCTTATTTGACTGTACATAAAACAAATGTTCCACAAAAATGCTTCACTGTATAAGTTTTACAGCCTTACTCACAAATCTTATCAGGAACTAAAAGACTAAGTCGCTTCTTTAAATATACCAAAATGCCCATTAAAATTCGGTTTAGAGGGGCTGGGGAGATAGCTCCGTGGCATAAGTGCCTGCCTGGCAAGTGTAAGGTCGTGAGTTTGAATCCCGGTCCCAAAAAAAAAAAAAAAAAAAAAAAAAAAAGGATTCCGTTTAGAACACTCTTTCTACCCTCTAATTAATTTCTGTAACTCCATACCTTGCATGTGTTATGTTAAAGTGGGAAATATATAGGCAAAGGGGCTTCAGAGCAAACTCTGGACTTTTCAAGCCACGAACTAGGGCTCACTACCATGATTTTCAGCATAATCCTTCAAAAGACATACTGTACTAGTGTTTTACTAATTCTAAAAGCCATGCATATATATGTATGTGTATACAATGTAATATATATTATATGAGTATTACAAACACTTCAGAGGAATATTACAAATAAAGGACTGCATATGAATAACATAAAACAACCGTATGTACAGAAATCTCGAAAGAAATGCTTTTACTTTAAAAGCATTCACGAGTCCTCACACAATTCCAACCTGGATTTTCCGGCCCTTGTGAAGGAAAATACCATTCCTGGAGAATCTAAGAACTGGCAAGTTTTCTGGAGATTAAGACCAAGTTCTGGACTAGACTTCAAGCTAGCAGGAGCCTGTTTTTCACGTGTCTGGTGGCAAGAGCAGCGCAAGCGGAATAAGAAAGTACAAAGCAGAGAAGGAAAAGAAAGCGGAGAGCAACAAAGAGAAACGGCAAGGTAAGAAGACCCAAGGATACGCCGCTTTTCCCATAACAGATGGGGCGAGCGGCTCAGTTTTCCAAACTCCTGCCATTTAGCAGCCTCTCTAGTGAGCATACGGAAATTATCCTTTAGGCTGAGAGGGACAGCGACCGACCGCTCCGAACTTCACTTAGATCAGCGATCGACACGGATTAGAGGCCCCCAACTTCCGTCTGGCCTTCACCATCCTCTCTTCCCCTTCTGGGTGGGAACTGAAGAGGCTGAAAAGACTGCAACTTTTGAATCTTAGAAAGAAAGGTGACCTCAGAAGGTGGTTCACAACTTAAAAAGGTCCGGCAAG
>PVKN010021234.1:0-15613 GCA_004027915.1 Capromys pilorides
TCATTAACAAGATCTGTTCTGGTCCTGAAGCCCTCTAACCTAGAGCTGAAAGGCTTGATGTAAATTCCAGGGAAAACCCTCCTGCCTGTTGTGAAAGCTGCACAGAGCACTCACAAAAATGCCTTAGGTCACAACTGAAAACATTCCCATCACAAACCTGTATGAAAAAAAAGCTGATAACTTTTGTTCCATGGACAGCTTTTTCCAGGATGCCAGAACAAGACTGTACATCATTAGGAGATTCTTCCTATTTAATTTTTCCTCGCTTTTGCCTACCTCTTTCACTTGGATAATACAATTGAGCATTAGACCTGTGGTGTGAGGTTAAAATCTTTATATGACCTGAGAGATCCTTTAGTTTGTTCAATGGTTAACTTTAACAACATCCACAAAGCCATCGTTTTTCCAATTGTACAAACAGTCCTTTTTATAGGTTTATATTTCTAGATCCTCTTGTTCTCCTTCTTTGTTTTAATGAAATACAGTAATGGGATACAGGATAATAGAATTGCTAGTTGGCAAGGAGGCATCTGCCCAGATGCCAACACTTCTTGGTGCACATGAGTAAGTTCGCTGGGCATTGTGGCAGCTCATTTTGAAGATATTAACAAACGGGCTCCTGCCTTCCACGGAGCAGGTTCATCTTCTAACTCACTCTGATTTATTTTGTTTTAGCTGAGTTGCTTCATAGAAACCCTAGCTAAGGGGTGTACTCTAAGCCACTGGTGGCAAACCTATGGCCCACAGGTGGCGGCAGGCTGTTTGTACCAATGAAGCTCTGAAAGATTCCCCGTCACTGCCCTTCTTCTCCAGCCATAGAGGAGGTTTCCTGGAGCATTTGATTCCCTTGCAAGTTTTAAGTGCCTGCATGCAGCCATCTGTCAAATGGTTTTCCAAAAGCAAGAATGATGGAAACTCAGAGAAGCTGTGCTCATAACTAGGTACAGTGGGGCACACCTGTGATTCCACCTACTTGGGAAGTTAATGCAGGAGGATCCCAAGTTCAAGGTTACTCTGGCTAATTTATTTATATTGAAAACTATAATTTAAGCAAGGGCTGTGTATGCAACTGTTAAAATTACACAAGTTCATTTAGGGGTTGTTTTTGTGTTTTGTTCTGTTGAAATAAAATACCACTGTGCAATTCGGGTAGGCCTTGAACTCACTATGGTTTGGGTTGGCCCTGGACTAATGACAGTCTCCTGAGTGCTGGGATTACAGATGTACACCACTAGGCCTGGCAGGGAGCCCTTTTTTTGAATGAGCTTCTGTACTCGTGCCCAGCAGATCAGATCAGAATAAGCCAAAATAGAGTTTGTGCTAAATGCCACAATGTCAAAATGGAACTTTAAAGTACATAGATTCTCAAATAGACCACTTGTTCTTTGAAAATCTGAGATTCCAGTCTGCCGGAGTCATCATAAGTCTCTCTGTTTTAACACCTACAAAAAAATTAGACTGAGATAGTCTAATGTTAACTAGGTTTTTTTTTTTTTTTTTTTTTTTTGTCTTTTTGAGACAGGGTCTCGCTATGTGGTTCAGGCTGGCCTTGAGCTCACTTTTGTAGCCCAGGCTGGTCTCAAACTTACACCGATCCTCCTGCCTCAGCCTCCCAAGTGCTGGGATTACAGGCATGTGCCACCACACCCAGCTCATGTTAACTGGTTTTAAAAATGGTGGTGCATGCCTGTAATCCCAGCACTTGGGAGGCTGAAGCAGGAGGATCAATGTGAATTCGAGACCAGCCTGGGCTACAAAAGTGAGCTCAAGGCCAGCCTGAACCACATAGTGAGACTGTGTCTCCAAAAGACAAAAAAAAAAAAAAAAAAAAAAAAAAAAAAAAAAAAAAAAAAAAGAAAGAAAGAAGTTGGAGAATCAAGTTTCCAGACTACCATCTACATTCCCAACCAACTGAAAGCAATAAAACTCTCAAGAGACTGGGGCTCTCTGGTTTCTTTCTTTTTTATATTATGGCCAGCTCAGCCTGCCCTGGGAGCAGGGCTAGTGCAGCATGTGGTGTGGGAATCGAACCGCAGTCCCCATGGCCACCTAAGCTTTCCTAAGCAGCGCTTTAGACTGCTGAGCCATCCCGCAGGCCCACTTTCTAATTTCTTTCCCACTAACAAGTTACCTAGAGGCTCAACCAGAGCCTGTAAACACGTGGTGCTGGAGCCACTGCTTGGAAGCTCACCTTCTCTTGTTGCAAGTGTAGAGGCATTTTAGATCTTCGGTGCTGGAGTGGCTGTTCTCCAGTTGAGACCCAGGTTGAAGACTGCTAGAACAGAGGCTCAGCTTCTGCTCCAGATCCTGCTTGAGCACATCAATTTGCCTCTGCACTCAGAACTCTTCTGACTTTAATGACAGAAGAGTGTCCCAGTCATGCTCAACTTCACTCTGCCTATATTTTCCCAAGATGAGAATTTAAAAGCTACAGCAGTGGATGACTCTATCTCCAATTTCTTCAGACACCTGTCTCCTCTTCCAACAGGAGCAAGGTGCACATAACTGGGCTGGCTTAGAGTGAGAGGCACAGGGAGTGGCGGGTTGTTGCTGAAACCAAGATCACCTCAGATGAAATGCTAATGATGTTTCTGCCAAGGGGTCCAAGAAAATCACCTGCTACCACATCCTACCCCCTTGACATTGGCTCAGCCACTCTGCTGTTTCCTCTGCTTCTGTGTCCTTGTCCCCTTCCATCTTTTTCTCTTTTTAGGCTTTTCTTAAGCTGGCCTCTGGATCTCTGCTCAGGACTCTATGATCTTAGGGGCACTTGGGAGATTTCTTTTTGAAGAGCAACAGCTATTTGTTCTGTAGTGAGGGTTAGACACAGGTAGAACCCGGGAGTAAGGCAAATGGTTGGACACTTAGGAACCAGTGGAAAGCCATAGTGACATCCATCACTAGCAACTCCATACCATTCTCCCATTACCTGACCATGAGGAAACCTGGCATGGACCCAGGCTCGTGAGGCAAGTGCAAGGGTGTAACCTGGCCTTTTCAACCAAGAGAACATCTGGGACTGTAGTGAACAATTACGTAACACTTTCCTTTCCACTTTCTCCCAGTTCCAGGAGTAAAGACCCCACAGAGTTCTGGCCACATCTCCACACTTGCACAGGTCTTCAACACCGACATGTGCATACCATGCCTAGTCACTGGGCATGCTCTGTGAAGGGCAGTCACCACTGGACACGAGTGGTCAATCCCATTTCCATGCCCATCCAAAATTTGTGCCAGTGGTTTCAAAAGTCTCCTGATTGTCCAGTGGAATTTTAGAGCCTTCTATCTAGAAAGAGAAAGGAAACACAGACAAATGTTTTCACCCAACTGCAGGTCAAACATTGGTATGTGGACTGAAAAACAGAAAGCAGGTAGTAAGCTGGTAAGGTGCTTCATGCCCATCATTGCAGAGCTCTGGAAGCTAAGGCACAAGAATTGTCTTCAGTTCCAAGCCAGCCTGAGCTACATAATGAGCTCAAGGCCAGGCTAAATTGTGTGGTGAGACCTTGTCTCAAAAGAATCAAGGGAAAGAAAGAAGGTATTGAATGATTCCTACAAGCCAATTCATAGAATTCATTTTCTGGAATTCATTTTCTGTGACTCTATGAGATGTGTGCTCCATGATCCTCCACCCCAGCCCCCAGCCCTCAATCCTACCCCTCACTGAAGATTGTGTCCAGGGCATTATGCTTTCTAGGCAAGTACACTTGAAAATATTGAGGTATGATGAGGAAAGTAAGACAGGGAGAGATCAATAACTTGATCTTCTATAGTCAGGGTAGTCTGTCAGTGGTGGAGCTTGGACTTGAACACAGAAATGTTACGTTGGTGTCCAAGTTTTTAACCGAGGCTGAAGACTTTATTATTCAGTGAACTTGAGGTACGCTGACTTCGTCATCTTTTCTAGGATTTAGGCAGCCCTAACAGGAGAGCTTGGAGCTAGGCAGGCTGTACATCCTCTGTCTGCTTCCATGACCAGGCGTTGACCTTGTTGGATTGTTGAAAATCCCCCACCCCCACAAAAGAAAATAAGGAGCTTTGTGCAATGACTGGCTTCTAGGGGAGAGGCCCCAAAGATTGCCTAGGTGCAGGCCAGAGGTCTGCCCTCTGGTGTCAGGGGAGAAACAGCTTCCTGCCCAATGACCAGGCACCTCAGTTCTAGTCCTGGATCCCTGACAAGCAGTAGGAGGAGGCTAAGCGACGCTAGGTGTTCTCAGAGATGGGCAGCTCATCTGGTGGCTGCTCAGAAACTCAGGGTGTGCATCTCAAGGCAACTCCACAATAGCTGATCTCCTTAGTGCCTTTACTGACACTAAGATTTAGTCTTTTTCTAGTCTCCTCAAGCTGCTAAAACAAAATATTATAGGTCTTTACAACAGAAACACATTTCTCACAGTCCTCTGGAGGCTAAGATCTAGGCCAACGCGCCATTAACTCTAAAGGAATGTCTATTTTTTTTGTTTTGTTTTGTTTTGGCAGGACTGGGGTTCGATCTCACAAGCTTGCACTTGCCAGGCAGGCACTTATGCCACAGAGCTATCTCCCCAGCCCCAGTGCCTTTAACTCTCACTCTATAGTGATATTCACAATAGGACACAAACATATTTATGTGACTTCAACAATATGTAGAAGGGAAGAAGAAAAAGAATTGTTTAGGCTGAGATACTTGCTCTGAAATTGTATGAGATAAGAGCTAATTCTGGGTTAGTTGTTCTGTGAGTTTAAGCTTTGTCATCTAGAAAATTGAAATTATACTTTATGTTTACAAGATTACTTCAAATATTTCATAATATACTGCAATTTAGTATAATATTATGTAGAAATTCATTAATTATTGCAATCAATACTTATTTCATTAACATCCGGCTCCTTCATTATGGTATTCAAGAAAGTCCATGACTACCTATGTTCTTCCGGCCTTAATTTCTACCTTCTGCATGATATAGTTTATGTCTTCATCAAGCTGCACTCTTACCAGTTTCCACACTTGACCTCACTCAGAAGGCAAAGAAGCAATAACTCCTACTGATTTCTAAACATGCTTCATTGCCTCAACATTTTCTTCTACCCACTTTCCCTTTCAAAATATTATTCTTGACATGCTATTCCACTCCCAGTTGTATACCCAAGAGAGGTGAAAACGGATGTCTACACATAAAAAATTATATATGAAAATTCATGGCAGGCTTATTTATGACAGCCGCAAGTGCAAAAATTCATCTGCTGACTAATAGACAGTGGAGGACTATGTGACCATAAAAATAATGAAATATTGACACTTATTGCAACATAAACTAGCCTTGACAATAGAATGGTAAGGGAAGGAAGTCAGTAGCAAGACACCACATAATGCACGATTCTGTTTATCTGAAACATCTGGACGAGGCAAATGGACAGAGAAAGAAAGCAGTGCACTGGTGGCTCAGAGATCATAGAGAGACTTAAGGAAATGTGTGCGTCTGATTGGGCGATGATAGCGAAGGAAGGCAGCCTTCTTTTTGCAGTATGAAACATTTTTAAATTGATTGTGGTGATTAACCTGTGTGTATGCTAAGACATTAAATTACGTGATTTAAAGGAACAAATTCTATGTATATTCTCTCAGTGTCCTTCCATGACCAGACCTTTCCATTATGGAATCCTTTCAAACCCCTCACCCTCACCCACTGCACCCCCCACCCAAAGAAGATAAGGAGTTCTGTGCAGTGACTGGTTTACCAGAAATAGAGGCGACCTAAGTTGCCCAAGTGGACGACAGAGGTCTGCCCTCTAGTGTCAGGGACAGATCAGAAGCTGGACAAGTACCTCAAAGATCCTTTTAGCCAGTCACGTCAGCCACTGCAGGTCCTGAAACTGTCAGCTTATTCAAATAAACAATCACGTTGAGACATACTGCTATGTAAGCAGCCTCATGTACTTGTCCGTTCATACTACATGTGACATCATGGAATTGGAGCAAGAGGTCAGAGCTTCAGAAACTTCCCTGACAACTCCAGACTTCTCAGGTTTTTCTACCACATTGGGCAGCATGGAGGGAGGGACAGAGGGCTCCAGAACCTGCTACTGTCCCAGCTTTTGTCTCTAGTCAGCTCTCTGGCCTTAGATGAGGGGATAGGGCCTTCCCATCTATAGGCGCTACCTTTTCCTGTGGTCCAAGATGACCCCTAGTGGCAAACATCCCAGAACAAGAGGACTCCTTTTGTTTTTTTGTTTGTTTGTTTTTTAGGCCAAGTTCAGTTTTTATTAAAGAACAATTTGAACCTTAGATAAGAGTAATAGTTTAATAGTTTTCTCCTCCTCTCATGCATGTGTACACAACACATACACAACTGAAACCCACAACATTACCAGAGTTAATAGGGCTTAGGTAGCCACAACAGTCCCAGTTTTTGGCTGAGGGAAAGCTAGAAGACAGAGACAGTGTCCATATGCTGTAATTCAGTTTCAATGCCTGAATTGAGGCAGCTGATAGATACAAAACGCTAAGGAAGATGCTACTGTGGCAACCACTCATTGTATGTATGAGGAAACAGCTCAGTAATTACCTACACCATCCTTTACCTATAAAGGAAAAATGCCAGCTGGAATGAAGCAAAGTGGAAATCAGCAAACTAACCAAACTTCTTTATGTGGGAGAATGTCTGGTTTGGGATTCTATGAGAACTTTTGTAAAAGTTCACAGCATGTGAAAAGTGATCTTTTCTTAGTTTCTACACATTAGATCCACATAGTAAATCATATTTTCCCTCCCCCCATCAAACTGGAAGGTAGTCATTGCTGGTCTCCAAAAAAATCAAGTTTTCCATCTAAAAGTCAAGTCCGTTTATCTGGTCTAAATGAATAAACTCTTAAGGATGGTTCCCGTAGTGTAGGGTTTATCACGTTTGCCTGACAAGAGGACTCCTTTTGATCCTGCCCAAAGGCCAGCGCCTCAGTTGGTTTACTCTCCAGCAGCATGACTGGGTGCCTCTGGCTTCTACAAGAAATGAGGTAAAATGACTGTTGTGGTTTGTGTGCAGAGGTCCCCCTAAGACCTCATGACGTCATGGGGGTTACTTTTACAGCTTATGATTGATCTATAGTCCAACGCTGGATTATGGACGTGAGTGCTACACCAACCCAGGGTGGGTAGCCTGCCTGCATACAACATAAGGCAGGGAAAGAGGCTTGCTCTCTGCCACTCTCTCATTTTTTCCCATGTTGTGTTTGCTTTTCTCCACAACCATGAACTGTTGCTTTCTGCCATGTGCCAGTCTGTCTTAGAGCCAGCTGAGTATGGACTGAAACATCCACAAACTGTGAGCTAAGTAAACCTTTCTTTCCTTCATTCTGGGCATCAGGCATTTTGTGCTAGCAACAAGAGAAAAGTAACCGTGACAAAATTTGGTATTGGAGTACAGTCACTGCTGTGAAAATACCTGGGCATGTGGTTCATGGGCCTTTGGGAATGGATTGTAGGAAGAATTTGGAAAGGTTCAAAGATGTCACCTGAAATATGAGAGCTGGAACACCTTAGGCTGCTCTGTGTAGAAGATCCTGATCAGAGCTCAGAAGGCCAGAGGGTTGATAGAAATCCTGCCAGTAAACACTAGGCTTGGGAGATTTCTGCTGGGTACGACTGCAGTGGCTGCTGGACCACAGATGGTGTGTATTATGGCTTGGCATAAATCTTGTCTGTATTTTGCGCATGTCCAGGGACATTGCCTGAGACTGATATTAAGTGTGAAAGAAGAAATTACAAGGCAGTTAAATACTGATGCTGTGAGGGCTGGTGTAAGTGCCTGCCTGGCAAGCATAAGGTCTCAAGTTCAATATATATAGTGGCATGGCTATCTTATGGCTGCTCAGCATGCCCTGGGGGTGGGGTGGTGCAGCATGTGGGGCCGGGGATCGAACCATGGTCCCTGGGGTTGCCTAAAGCTTGCCTAAGCAGATGCTTTAGACCACTGAGCCATCTCACTGGCCCCTGGCATGGCTATCATTGGGGGCTTTTAGCCAGATTTATGTTGAGAATCAAGAGCAGAGAGCCCAGAAGGATAACTTAAGATGTTATGGATATGGCCAGAAGGGAAGCTCCAATAAATATGTGGATTTCAAAGACATAGCTGAGAGATCTTGACTGCTGAGAAAGAATAGAAGAGAACGGAAGATGACCTGAGAGCATCACAAGAAGCAGCAAGTCTCCACCCTCTGCAAAAAAAATGAAGACTTTGCTTTGAGGAGAAAGCCACAGAGCACCATGTTCCAGGATAGTGACAGCCACATTATGTTCGAGAATGGTGGCAGTGACCACACCAGCTTCCAGAATGACAGGCTCATAGAGAATTTGCTTCTCAGAATCAGGTTCAGAGTGCTTGGCAATCCAGGCACCCAGACGCTATAGGTAAGAGAGAAGAAAGCCTGGTTTACTGTTCCAGCTGGCAGCAGATGTTGGCATTATCTGTGTGGCACTGGTTTAGGCAGGTGCAGATTGCAAGAGTTCTGATGTTATAAAAAGTCTTTCACCTAAATATTAGAAGAAAACTTAGGAGCTCAGGTGGTGTGCTCCTGAGAGGGTAGTATGTGAAGCTGTGAATAAGAAGCCAGAGGTGCAGTAGAAAACCCAGAAGGCTGGAAAACCCAGAAACATGGATCATCTAAGGAAAGCTGCAAGAGGGAGCAAAGTGGACCCAAGAAGGAGGTCATGGGAGCTACAACCACAGAAAGTGCCACAGGGGCAAAGCCACGCAAGCCGTTTGGAGCTTACAACTTGCCACAAATCGCATCAGATGCTCCACATGTAACTGCAAGACTTAATGTTTACCCTGCTGGATTTGAACTTCATTTGGTCCCATTCCTTCATTTCCCCATTTGTGCCTTTTGGAATGGTAATGTTTATCTCATGTCATTAAATGTTGGAAGTATTTAATGTTTTGTTTGTATAGAGGCTCACAGCTAAGAGTTCACTTCACATCTTAGAGGAGACTTGGGACTCAGGCTTTTCAGCAGTGCCAAAAATGTTCGGACTTGGGCAACTCTTAGAAATGGACTAAAATGCCTTTTGCATAAAGGGTTATGCATGAGTCTTTAAGGGGGCAGGGATGGAATGTTATGGTTTGTGTCCAGTTGTTCCCCCAAATTCTTATGCAGTCATGGAGCTGACTTCTAGAGCTTATGATTGATTCATGGTCCAATCCTGGGATCATGGGTGTGAGCGCTACACTCACCCTAGAGTGGGTAGCCTGCATGCAACACCTTGCACCCCTTCCCTTTCTCTCATTGTTTTTGCTGTATTCTGCCGCCATGAACTGCTGTCCTTTGCCATGCACCACCTTGCCTTGGAGTCAGCTGAGTATGGAATAAAACCTCCACAAACTATGAGGTTTTCTTCCTTAATTCTGGGTGTCAGGTATTTTGTTACAGAACCAAGAGAAATGTAACCAATACAATGACCATCAGTCCCCTGCTGTTGTGAAGATACAGTTCGCTCATGTAGCTCCTGTTTATGAACACCCTCAGAGTCTCAACTAAGGGTAAGAGCTTATGTTCTAGGAGCTCTCCTTGGGCAGTACCCATCCGAAAGAGATTTTCATGGCTCTAGCAAATGGAGCTTAGCACAGAGCACTTAAAGACACCAGGGGAAAGAAACAGGCCATGTGAGCCTGAGGGAAGCAGGGGAAAGTTCCTGGGGCAGGTAGTAATGTGAAATCCAATGAGGTACACGGACTAGGGGAGTAGCCTCTATCAGGCTATGACTACCCATCTTGAAGTTCTGGTGGCAGCTCTGCAGCTCAAAGAGTGAGTGTGACTGGGATAGCTAATGTCCTACAGACAGCGTGAGCTGGGAGCTGACAGCCTGGGCAAGAAAGACCTGGGACAAAGGTTTTGGGACATGGCCAGGACTGGAGCTTTCTGCAGTGGCCTGACATTACAAGGAGGCTCTTTCCTACCCAGCCACTCCCTTCTCCCTTTGGAGTCCCACAGTGAGTCTTTCCGCTGCCTCAAGTGCCCAGCCACACCTGAGCCTCCCATCTAAGATACACAAAGACAAGACAGGCAGCTAGAGGCCCAGCTCCTCTAATGACAGGCTAATGGTTTGAAAGGGAAGTCCCTCTTGCCATGACTCAGCTTCCAGCCAAAGGGAAAGGCAAAGAGTCCCAGCTCTGCCTTTGGGTCCAAGAGAGACACCCCCACTTCCTGTTGTGGCCAGGCTACCCATAGGGAGTTCTGGTTGTCCTCCAGAGTATAAGCCAATAAAATAAATGCTTAATTCTTTTTACCTTATTCATATAATATGAACTCATTCATTCATATAATATCCATGAAAAAATGGATTCTGTTATATTGTATAAGTGTACGCCAGCATTTTGCACACAGTACATGAGTTTTCTCAGTACATTATTTTAAAAATATTATGGATTTCTGCACAATAGACCCTCATATTAATGTGTCATAATTTATTTAAGTTTTCATCTAATATTGAGTAGTTAGTTTTTCACTTTCAGCTTTGAAAAGGAGACTAATGGAAATACCAGGATGGATTCCTAAGGTCACAGGAATGAAAGATTAAAAATCTTGCCTCAACTTTCTGTTCAGGAATCTGTTAATTTCGGGTAGTTTTCCCAGCTAATTTGGCTCTTTCACGAAGGTCTGTCTTGTTTTGGTTCTGAGCAAATGACCCAGTTCAGGAATGGAAGAGTGATTTGATCCATGTCTTTAGCAAAGTAACTGCTGCAGGGTGTTGGCTCAGCTCAGCTCAGCTCAGCTCATATTCCAAAGTGGCCCCCAAGGCCCCCGCTGGTATGGTTCAGACTTGCTTGCCTGACCTCTTTGGTCTTGTAACATGGTCTGTTCTGTGCTCCCTAGCAGTACAATTTTGGAATCTCAGACAGTCTTGTTTGCTGCATGGATAAGAAGGCAGAAAAGCAAAAAAAAAAAAAAAAAAAAAATCATCATTGTATTTCACCGTAGCCCCAGACAGTGGGTTTCCTACAGTGCACCCTCACAGCTCCTTGTATTTTTCCCTTAACAGTACTTTGTGTTATGCATTATGAATTATTCACACATCTGTGGTGCCTGTCTTCTTCGCCACAGTGTAAATTCCATGAGGTAAAGCCATAATGGTCTTGTTTGCTATTTCATTTCAAGAGCTAAGCTTTGGAACAACCACATAATTGACACTCAGTACATATTTATGCAATAAACTTATACTGGATTGAGAACTCTGCACAGAATAATGTGTTTCCTTTCCTTCAATAAGGTGGCACCCTAGGTGACTTCCTTCCCACCCTAAAATTGTGCTAAGAGAGTGTGCTCCAGGAAACGATCTGCCCTAGTGTTTCACCTCTCCTTCACGCAAGCTTTGGGCACATAGTTAACAAGGCCTCAGGTGGGGTTTGGTGAGTGGCTCTGAGGGTAAGAAGAATCCCCTTCTCTAGGGAACTCTTCCCCAAACTGCGAGCCTCCGTTTCCCTTTTCTCTCAGGCCTTTCCTGATCTCTCCATCCCCTGTAGAAATCCTCCCTTTTTCTAGCTGCAGCCTCACACTTAGGCTCTCTGCCCCCACAACACCCTGTACGCTGTAGGCCACGTGTCCTTCTTGGTGCAGCCAGAACTCTGCCCGGAAGTGATGACGTCGACAGGTTGCTTAAAGCATGTGAGTACACAAAGGAAGTCTGGACTGTAGTCAGCAGGTTGGCATGATTGTGGCCACAAAATAAGTTACTATGGCTACAGGGAACTGAATATTTGCTTATTTTTATTGTTGATGGCATCATCCATCTCAACCCGGATTTACTGTGTTCCCTCCCTTATCAAATCTTCCACAGAAAGTGCGAACAAATGGACAGACATACCTAGGAAAAAACTGTAGAAATAGAAACAGAGTTGAAAATCTCCTTTGAAAAGTGTTCCACTGGAGACATGGAAAGTGAAAAATGTATTCTAGTGGGACTTGTCAAATAAGGGAGATGATAAGAAGGAATAAAGTATAAAGTATTTCATTCTGATGAGAAGGTAGATTACCTCTAGCCTCTGTGAGGACCCTGATGAAAGGGTGGAGGGGGGGGGGAGAAGTGTTTTCTTGGCTTTTTGGAGGAAGGGGTGATCTGGGTTTGGATGGACCTCTGTGGTGCGATTACAAAGCCCTACAGGAGCTCTCTTATTCAAAGATTCCTTTCAATGTTTCTCTAGCTCACACAGCATGATTTAATTCCGCTAGCGCCAGCTGCTGGTACTGGTACAGTGTAGACCATATCAGCTCTAGCCCTCTGTCCAACAGAGATCATGTCAGCGGAATACTGCCTGAAGATATGTATTTTCTTATTTGCTAGATGAACTGCTGGATGAGTGGAATACATATAAAAGAGAGACACCATGGGAAGATTTAGGTAATTTACTTTGTGATTCAGATACCAACTTATAAAGCTTTCTACATTCTAGTATTTTGGTCTTCAGCCAGGTGTGGTGGCACATGTTTGTAATCCCAACTTTTTGGAGGCTGAAGCAAGAGGATTACTTTGAGTTTGAGGCCAGGCTGGGCTACATAGCAAACTCAAAGCCAGCCTGGACTCTATAGTGAGACCCCATCTCAAAAACAAATATATAAATAAATAAGTAAATAAATACAAATAAACAGAGAGCCAACCTGATAGCTCAGCAGACTAAAGCGCCTGCTTAGGCACAATGCAGTGGCTGGGGTTTGGTCCCCAGCTTGCGTCACCAGTTTGCCGTGCTACCCCTGTCCCTGGGGGCACACTGAGATTGCGATTGAGACTGGGCGTGATGATGCGTGCCTGCAATCCCAGCACTTGGGAGGCTGGAAAACAGGAAGGATCACTATGAGTCCAATCTGTGTAGTGAGACTCTGTAGATCCTGTCCTAAACAGCAAAATAAAACAAACCAAGAAACAAATAAACAAGCAAAAAACAAAAATAGTCCTTCAGATCATCAGGGCAGAGATTATTATCAACAGTTAGCAAATAGGTAAACTAGTCTCAAAAGTAACTTGTCTAGGGCTGGTGAGATGGCTTAGTGGTCTAAAGCGCATGCGTCCAGAAGTTTAGGCCACCGTGCAGGGACCACGGCTCGATCCCAGGCATCATATGCTGTGCTGCCCCCCACCCCCCAGGGAAGGCTGAGCCAGCCATAACACAAACAAATATGTAATGTGGTTGAAGAAGATAAAATAAAGTGTAAAAAAAAAAAAGTAACTTGTCTAGAACCCCACATCACTAGTAAGTTGCTGAGCCAGCTGCTAAGCACAGAAATTTAATTCAAATTCAAAATTAAGACCCTGAGTTTTGGCTAAAGTAGCCTGTGCCTCAGATCTTACCCTGCCCAACACTGATTATCCTTTTTAACAAAATCAGTAATCTGTAGAGTCTTAACACGGAGAAGTACTAGACGTGAAATCATCAGGACATTCCACTTGATTGCCCTATTTGCAACTCCTACAGGAAATGGAAACACTAAGGAGTGTCAAGAACCTCGTGAGAAAACCTCTCCAGCTATGTTGCATAACCTGTCTCCTGGGGCCATGTGGGCTGAGCACTAGGGGAATGTTCAGCGCAGAGCAGGCAGGCCAGGATAGGCACAGCTTGTCCTGGCCTTGACCTCTCATCATGGGCAAATTTGTCCTATGGTGAACTTCTGAAGCTCACTCAAAGCTCAACCGACTATACGCTTCCTCCAAACCTGAGAATGGCACTGAGGGAAGCAGCAACCATCTCATTTCTCTCCCTGCTTCTTGGGGCTTCATGTTCCTCATCTTCCCCAGAGGCCCAGGACAGTTGTTCAAAACACACAGAAGCACCTGAGCGTCTCTCGCCTGCTCACTCGGCTGATAGAACACACAGATGTTTGTGATCGGTCCAGCTCCTCATCTTTGTTTCCCAAAGAAAATAGGGACCTTGGAGTGCATGGCACTGGCTGGTACAAGGGAGAGATGGGACTTGCTTCGTGAGGAAGGATCCCTAAAGGCTCCAGGCAGGCCAAGAGTTCAGTTCCCTAATGTAGGCCTGGAGCATGACCTGAAGATATGTCACCTACATTTTCAATGCTGTTTTATATTTATTTATTTATTTATTTTGTATCTTTTTTTTAGGGAAGGGTCTACAGGGCATTCCGGGTCTCACTACACAGATCAGGCTCGTAGTGATCCGCCTGTTTACAGCCTCCCAAGAGCTAGGATTACAGGCGCATGCCACAATACCCAGTCTCAATTGCCATCTCAGTGAGCCCCTGGGGGGCAGGGCCCGTATGGCAGGCCCAGGGATCAAACCCGTGGCCCCTGTACCTCCTTGCAGGTGCTTTAATCTGCTGAGCTATTTGGCTAGCCCCTCAATGCTGTTTTAGAAGAAGGGGTACACTGGTTGGTCAAGAGACTCAGCCCTGCCTTGGATTGCCCAAGAGCAAGATCTCTTGATAGGGACACTCCAGACTGGAGACCCCCATCGTGAGGTGGTCTGAGCTTGAAGGTGGTCTTCAGCCTGATGCAACTACAAAGTAGCCCTAGGTGGGTGACCAGACTTGGAAGAGGATTGTTCCTTGTAGCTTTCTAGGACGAGGGACTGCAGGGTGACCACCAGCACGTGTGGGACCAGCATCATTCTGGGGCACAGCATTCGCTCTGTACAAGTCAGGATACGTAAACAGAGGCCAGAGCTTGGCACAGGCAAGGATAAGCAGAGGGGCCCGTGCCCTCAGAGACTGAGGAGGAAAGAAATCAGACCCTGTCATCCTGAAGCTCAAGGTTATAGTTCTAGATCCAGTGCTAAACAGAGACCTACAAAATTAGGAGCAGGTTGGTGGGATCAAGCTATCTACTCCCAAGTCCCAAAGAAAGTATGCCCTTTGCTCTCTGACCCATTCTCCCCATCAGAACACAGCCTTTTCCTCAGCTAAGCCCCATAGCTTTATGGAACACTGCACTATGAGTATGTCTCATCCATAGACCACGAAGGAAACTCAGAAAAGACTCTAGCTATCTCAAACGCTACAGTCTCTTTTCCATCCCCATCAGTGATCAGAGGCTTTCTCCCTTAAGACCTGAGGTGGGGTAGGGGAGATAGCTCTGTGGCACAAGTGCTTGACTGGCAAGTACAAGGTCATGAGTTTGAACCCTGGTCCTGCAAAAAAAAAAAAAAAAAAAAAAAAAAAAGATTTAAGGCAAGTGCCCCTTCTATTATTATCTTTTGTTTTTTTCCAGATATGGGGGCAGGAAGAGAGAGGAAAGTTGCTCTTCTTTACTCAGTAGGGACAGTGAGAGGAGTGACACCGAAGAAGTCCGTAATACCACTGGCTGAGTGTCGTGGAGACGCAGCTCTTCAGTCCCTGATCCATGGCCTCATTCCAAACTTCATGTTGGCTCTTTCCAGAGCTTTTGGTGGCAAGCCCCACAAGGGACTCCCACAGCCTCCCCGCTCCCAGTGCCCTTCCGTGGCTGCTAGTCATCTCTCCTCAGGTACCATCTGGGAACACAGCATTTGTCTGTCACCCATTCTTCCTTCCACCCCATTTGCCTATCATCATCACCTTCCCTTCTTCCTCTCCCCTTCAAACTCCTGACTTCTAGTTCCCTCACAAGCCTTTTTTTCTTATTCTCTGGGAGGGAGGGAGGGAGGGAGGGAGGGAG
>PVKN010021235.1:0-15707 GCA_004027915.1 Capromys pilorides
CTTGAGTCCAACTTAGAGGCAAGAATATTGTGTATCATACGTACAAATCTATAATCAATTCGGAGTATTTTCATAGTATTTCAATAGGTTAATATATTCAAAGATATTAACTAAGAAAAATTTTCCATGGTAGTAAAGAATTGCTAAGAATAAAATAGAACATAAATACTGGAATGGCAAATATATGACCAGTACTTCTAACAGTTTGGGGATAGGATATCGCACAAAGTTCTAGTATGTTGTGGACATGAACAGTGTCCATGATGCTTATTGGTGGCCAGGTATCACTTGCAGAACTGAGCTACTGCTATTTCCTTGATATCCACCCTGTAGAATGAGACAGAATCATGACCCATAGGACGCAGGAGAGGCCCATTTGTAGAATATGTTGATAGACAGGTTCAGCTGCTGTATAAAAGAGTAGTTGAAAGAATGCTTTTGTATACCTCTTTTTCTCCTGGGTTTAATTGTTTGCCCTATTTTGTGGGTTCTTTCCATTCTCCTTCATGGAATTGTGGTCATTTTGATCCCTCTCTAGAATGCCTTTTAGTAAACTGTGCAGGGTTGGCTTTGTCATCATGAAATTCTTTAGTTGTTCTTTGTCCTGAAAGCATTTCACTTCTCCATTGAACTTGAAAGAGAGTTTTGCAGGGTATAGCAGTCTGGGTTGGAATTTGTCTTCTTGCAAGACTTGAAGTATTTTGCTCCATGCTCTTCTTGACTGATGATTTGTGAAGTGAAGTCTGCCATTATTTTGGTGGGTTTTCCTTTAAATGTGATCTGTTACTTTTGTCTCATGGCTTGTAGTGTACTGTTCCTGTGATGAATTTCTGGGATCTTGATTATTATATGTCTGGGTGTGGCTTTAATTGGATTGATGTTATTTGGAGTTCTATATGCTTCAGTTACCTGAATGTCAAATTGTTTTTCCCATACTTGGAAAGTTTTCTGCTATTACGTGTTCCCATATTCTTTTTATATCATTTGTACAGACTCTTTCTTTCTCTTTGATGCCTATTAGTCTTACGTTGCTCATCTTTGCATCATTTTGCAGATGTTGAATAATTTTTTCTTGCATCCTAGTTGTTTTTAAGAGATCTTCTCTTACCTCTTCACTGGATGCAATGGTACCTTTAAGGTCTGAAAGTCTATTTTAACTTTCATTGAAGTGGTTTTTTTCAGCTTGTGATTGAGGTTTTAAGTTCCTGTATAGCACTTTGAATCTGTTTCATGCATTCTATTACTTTCCTATATTGTTCACTCAAGGATTCCATCATTTTTCTATTCTCCTCTATTTTTTTTATCAGTGTCTTCTTTAGAAGCACTTAGTACTCTTTTATTATAGGTATCATTACTTTTTTTTACTTCAGAAATTATTTCTGATCTGATTTCCTCTATACCTTTGTGTAGTTTTTTTCTTTACCTTGAGTGCTATTATTTCAAAGATTTCAGGTGTGTGATTTCCAATTTATTCTATGTTATTGTCTGCTGCATTTGTTCTGGGTGGGCTTGGGGCCTGAGAGCACATTTTGCTTCTTCTATTTGTCATTTTGTATAGCCATGCCTTCTGACTTTTGGTGTAGAGCTTTGGTAGAGTTCTTACCTTAGCACCATATCTGGATGTAGCAAGTTCATACTTGTCCAGGTGGGTGTGGCTTGGGTCTGTATTTTGTGCTGCGCTTCTTTCTGTTGTAGCCGTTGGAGGTGAACCTGCTGTGCCACTCTGGCAAGATGTTCTGCTCCTGGATCAGCTGGACGGGTCTTCTCTCTAGTCTCTCTGCAGGGAGTTCTGTGATAGTTTCCACACTAGGTCTGTCTGATGGATGAAGTTCCACTCATGTGGCTGGCTTTGTTGCTGGGTTGAATGAGTTCCCAGCCACCCCAGGGCAGTCTACCTCACAGGCCAGGCCTGGTTGCTGGGTTGAGTCTTTCTGATTTTAAAGTGAAAGTTTTCAATTTTTTCCATTTAGTATGGTGTTGCCTATTGGTTTCTCATAGATGGCTTTTGTCAGATTGAGATATAGACCATGTCTTATGATTTTCTGTAGGGTTTTATTATGAATGGACACATGAGATTTGAATGGTGTGGCTGGCCAGCAGCCTAGTAAGGATTTGAGATGTGAATCTAGATAGAATAGAGATTGAAGCTGCTATAGAAACAGCTGGCCTCAAGGGTATATACTTTCCTCTTTAAAAGTTACTTGTGTTTCCTTTAAGAATCCAATGGCAGGGGCCGGAGAGATGGTTCAGTGGTCTAAAGCGCCTTCTTAGGAGGGCTCAGGCAACTGCGGGGACTGCAGTTCGATCCCCGGCACCACATGCTGCGCCAGCGCCACCACCGGGGCAGGCTGAGCCAGCCACAAAATGAATAAATAAAGAAACAAACAAACACAACAAGCAAACAAATAAATAAATAAAATTTAAAAAAAAAAAAAGAATCCAATGGCAACAGATCATTCTTAAAACAAAAGTAACCACAAGGTTTTAATACCAATTAAATGAGATTACAGAGGAAGTGATTACTAAGTTTAAATAGTAATATTACTAGTGTAATGTTGGCACAAATTAACTACTGCAATTGTGGTGATGGGAGAAATATTTGCCAAGGTGATATGAGTGGCTGCTTGTATTGCATGTAGACTCTCAGCAAGGACCAGTCCTCTTATTTTTAATCAAAAGTAATAAATTTATGGTAGGTAAGGATCTTTATGTAACACATAGCATTTATAAGAGTCAACCTCTAAGCTTAGCATATAGCTCTAACTTAGAACTGGATGCAAGCTGGGCATGGTGGTGCAAGCCTCTAATCCCAGCACTTGGGAGGCTGAGGCAGAAGGATCAATGTGAGTTCAAAACCAGCCTGGGATACAAAAGTGAGCTCAAGGCCAGCCTGAACTGCATAGAGAGACCCTGTCTCAAAAAGACAGAAAAAAAAAAAGAACTGGATGCAGCTTGCAGGGTCCAAAGCAAAATGAAAATGTGAAGCACTTCTCTTTAAAACTTTTAAAATTAAGAATTTTGAACTGTAACAGCAAAACCTTAAGCCAAGCCTAAGGTCCTTTCAAGTGCCAAGTTCTTAGTGATTGACCAGTACATAGACCGGCAAGCCATCTCTGCTACAAGGCCTGGCTACTCACAGTGAAGCTCAGAATCCACAGCACCACCATTTCCTGTAAGCTCAGGCCCTACCCAGAGCCACTGGCCAGAGCCTGCCTCTTGGAAATTTTCCTCAGAGATTCACGTAACATTGAGAGTGAAGGGACACAGTACTGAAGCCTAAACCCTCTCATCTTTGATTTGCCTCCATCAGATGGATTTACAGATCCTTGGTTTCTGGTCTAACATCACATCTATTATCACCATAAAATGAAAATATGGTCAAGTAATTTATTTCTCTCTGTATCCGTGTTCCTACCATTAGCACACATATCAGGAAGTCTTGTGTCCCCACTCTATGAATCCTTCCTTCTCCCACTGACCAATCCCAGCAGACACAATGGCCACCTCCACAGAATTGCTTAGGGAGACATGTCTACCCTCTGGTAGATGCAGCTCCATATCTGCAGTAATGTGCTTGCTGGTGCAGATCCCTAATAAGCCCCTGAGTTGGCCTCAATTAAACTGTTCAATTTGCTTCCACATATATCTCAAGACATTATTCCCAAGGCATGACTACCTACCAGAGAAGTTGTTGCCAAAGCATGACTGCCTACCAGAGAAGATGGATCTTCAGACCTCTCATCTAATCCTAGCCTAAAGCGTACTGCTAAACCACCTATACAGATATGCCTTTTCCCAGGAAACAATGTTTTATGGTATATTTGGTCATGACTTCCCACCAGAGCAATTACTGTGGATCATCACAATCCATGAACAAGATTTGGGTAGCATTGAATCTCAATTAGATAACTACATCCATTTTCCCCAAATAAGTTCCTGTATTTAGCAGAATGCTGACTTTTGATGATATCCATGTCCTATTCTCCAAAATCTGTGACTATGTTATCTTTATTGTAAAAATGATTTTAGAAATAAAATTAAATTAAGTACCTCAAGATAGGAAAATAATTTATATTACCTGATGAGCATAAGGCAATCACAAAGGTCTTTCTGAGAGGGATGAAGGTAAGTCCAACAGAGATGTGAGGATGGAAGTAAAGGTAGGAATATTACATCCATGAGTCCAGGTATAGTAGACTGACAACTGGTGGTCAACTTGTAAAAACAAGCTAAACTAAACCAGTGTGCTACGGGGTGAGGAAGGTCCATCTGAGTATTTTTTCCAGCAGTATAAGAGGCAGTACTGGTGAAGAAGAGAAGAAGCTGTTAGGGAAGCTCTGCAGAAGCTGTTGGGGAGCTATTGAAAGCTTCTGCTTCTCTTGGGCTATATTGCTGGGGGGCCTGGTCATGCTGGCTTTCCTAGTGAACTTAGTTGTTGCTGGTGGAGGATCTCAAGACCTTGTTGTCACTGAGGATGGCTGTTATTCACTTGGGGTGCTCTAATCTTCACTTTGAGTGTTGCTTCCTGGCTGTGGAGGGGAAGATGATGCATTGCTTAGTATCCTAGAAAAGTCTGTTGTGTTGACTTTCCTGATAGGAACTCTGTTTCCCTCATCCTTAACAGAGCTTGGGATCTCACTGTTACTGAGGATAGCTCTAATACATTTTTGTTCTTGTTCTGACCATTGCTTCCTAGCTCCAGACCAGATCTTTTAGCCTGGTAACACAGATCCTTCGTCCTGCTGGCAGACTTTCTAGATTCTACCATTGACCTTTGGGCCTTGTCAGAGCAGATCTGTGAAATAGACCTGCATGAGACATTATCATGGGCTCTGGGCTTCATGGTAAAATCTTGGAAGGCATAGTTATGGGCTGTAGACCTTCAGCTGAACTCAAATAGATACTACTGTGGGATCTAGGCTCTCAGCTGGAGTCTCTGGATTTTAGCTTGTGGACAGACGTCCTGCACTCTTAGCATATGATTCTTTGGGTGATTTATTATAAAATAATCTTATAAGAATATCTTATAAAAATAATCTTATAAAATCCTATATTGTATTGTTCCCCTTGAAAAGTCCCAAGCTACAACACTGGGAATGTGAGTGGCCTCTGAGTTAGACAAGGAATGGATTTTTTCCTGCTGCTTCCTGAGGATGAACTGATTTTACCTGATAATCCATTTTAGATTTCTGACTTCCAGAATGGTAAGAAAATGTTTGTATTGCTTTAAGTCTATGACAATCTGTTTGTTAGGCTTGTATCCATCATTGTCCTCCAAAAGCCTCATATGACCATTGGAGGGGAGTTCTAAACGTGGCTGAAGCAGAGTGTATGCGATGAAGAGATGAAAGGTGCTCTGATTTTGGTGTAGGAGGCAGTATCCCAAAGTGGGTTCCCTGGTTGGAATATAAAGGTGTAGAAAGGAGCTGCTTTGCTCTTTTGCTTTTTTTACTGCCTTTGGTCTGCCCTACTTTGTCATGGACTGTCTGACCTCTGTGACACCACTCTGCCATGCCATGCCTTGGAACCAATGATCAGTTGAAATCTCTTCAAAACTGTGAGTTGAAATCAACCTTTCCTCCTTTAATTTTGGGTGTTAGGTATTCTGTCCCAGTAGTGAGAGAAATAATTAAGACAGTGTTAGTTATTTGACAGTAGCAATAGGCAACAAAGACAGCTCATAAACAGATGCATGTATCTCCTCTTGAAACACAATTCAGTGTACCAATGAGATTCGGGGAAAGGCAGAACTCAATAGGCCCTTGACCCCTGTCTCCTGGGACAATAGGTACTTATTATATACTCAGAAGATCTCATTCACATGATTAGCCATCTCTAAAAATATATTCCACATATTATTAGCTGCTCTATTGATGAAAAAATTTATGGAGAATGTTGGTGCAATTCACAGCCAAGACTTTGTGAATATTGGGCTGTCCACTTAGGTACTTCTCCAAGATCTTCTTTCCCTTCTACTCTCTGTCTTATCTAAACTAGCTGCCTTCCCAGACTTTTCCCTACCCCACAGGGCTTTTTGACTTGACTCATCTAAGGATAAGTCACTTTGTTTGCAAGTTTTCTATAGCTGTCTTCCCTTCCCTTTCATTTTGATTTCTCGTTAAAGGGACGAGTGTAGTCCACAAATAATGGGACAGAGAATAGAAGTACCAAGTTGCTGATTCCCTGTCCATATGAGGAGCACCTAGGACCTGGCTTCATATGTGAATCTCTTACAGGACTGAGAAATCCCCCACAAAAAGCTAACTAAACTATAGTCTCTTGGGCTACTACCTGGTTATCTGTATTTCAAATAGATCTTAAATTAATCAAGTAATTCTAGATTATAGACAACCATTAATTTAGATAATGATTAAAAC
Organism: Capromys pilorides; assembly: GCA_004027915.1. Taxonomy (NCBI): domain Eukaryota; kingdom Metazoa; phylum Chordata; class Mammalia; order Rodentia; family Capromyidae; genus Capromys; species Capromys pilorides. The sequence goes on from PVKN010021235.1 coordinate 6,378, forward strand.
AAGAGATGAATCCTTAAAGTGAGAAATCATTTGCTAACAATTATGAATTATTCATAAAAAGTCATCACGCACTTTTCACACCAGAGACCAACAGTAAGGTGTGTGTAGAGGAAATGTCCTAGTATGTGCTCAGCATTCTTGGGCACCTTTATATAGCATTCTTTGATTTCCCTTGAGGCCTCAGTGCCAAATCTTCTGGTTATTAAGTTATACTTCATCAGCAGTGAAGCTAGTTGATTAAGTTGTATCAACTCAACTCAGTTTCTGTAAGAAAAAGTCATTACTTGTTTCAGTGACTGTGAGAATTGAACCCTATTACAGGGCCCACCACAAGAACCTGACCACCAATATCCTGATATTTCTCTGTGATTCCATGCAGTTTTGAGCTTGAGGAACTATGCTATGAAATAGTATCCTATTCACTATTTCAGGTCTGAAGAAACAGAGACACTCCCATCATATCTGCTGTAATTCTTGAGCCAAGAACCTTGCATCTGCTCTGTGTTGACATCTCTCCTAAATACATTGTGGTACATTGTATAAAGTGAGGCCCTCATTTTCTATGTGTGACAGATGGTGCAGGCAGACATCTGTTGCTTTGGAGACTCTGAGAAAGCACAGTCACTTGGGTATTTTACACAGGGACAGTGTGTGACACTCTACCTTGTACCTAGATTTAATAATTGGTAATTGAGACATTTATAGCACTTGGCTTTAGATTTTGTTTTAGATGTAATACCTGGCCTGCAGGTGGGATCTTATGAGACAGTTGCTGATAGAACCTGTCAGTGGTGCTCTTGCCTCTCAAACACCACTGTCTTCTCCAGTGGCCAAAGTTGTTTCAGTGGGCAGAGATGCTCTTCAAGCTGGCAAAATAGAGCAGTACAGATAAAAGCAATGTCCCCATGGTAATCAGGGTCCTTTCTTTGGGCCTTGTAACTGCCCTGCTCTAAAACACACATGTCAAATCATGGGATTGTGCTAAAGCCAGCCCTGGTGGCAACCACTGGTCCCCTTGTATTCAGCAGATACCTTTGCAAGCAGGAGGCAACAGTTGCATGGGAATGTTTGCTGTATGAGGTGGCACCTTCCCCAAGATTTCCTGAGGCTAAGTCCTGACCTTATGACTGAGGAGCCATGTCAAACATACACTTGTGAGTGGGCTGAAGAAAGAATAAGACCAGGCAGGAAGAGGAGGGTATATGTCTTGCTGAGGGTACCAAGAACTGTGGAGTGTGTGTGGGGTTGGGGCTGGGATTCGAACTGAGGCCTTCACACATGGTAGACAAGTTCTCTACCACTGAGCTACACTTCCAGTTTAATATTGCCTTTCCAACACATTGTCTGCAAGGGCAGGAAAAACACTCTGGACTCAGTGAGCCAGAGTCATGGTGTCTCTGCAGCAAAAGGGCACCATAAGTTTCAGGGGTTGGGAAAAGAAGGGAGCATCATCCCAAATGGGCTTTTCCAGAAGTCTGGGAGCACAACGTGCACCCTGTGGCCCTTCCCTAATGGTCTCGCTTGGATGGAAGAGTCTCATCACAACTGTTAAATTACAAGTCATGTTGGTACAAGAAGGAAAGCTTTCTCTTTGAAAAACAGTTTGTGGATCATGTGGTAAAGTGCTAGAAGTTAGCTGACTGGACTGTTTTGTTGCTATACTTAAAAATTTGGGTCTTTTTTCAGACTTAAAAAAAAATTCGTCTCATATTTTGGCCTGTCATGGAATGGAAATTCCTATTTATCTGGTATCTATTTTAAAGCTGCAAGGATGGCTGTTTCTGTGGTGAGCCAGAGGAATGTTTTAACTAAGAGCCCTAATTCCTAGAAGAAAATGACTTTATTTACTGAGTTAAATTAGCTAATTTAATTTTATTTTAAAAGTGTTTGCATACTAGATCTTTGTTATGGCTTGTGTGTAGTTTTTCCTCTAAACACTCCTGTGGCCATAGGTAGAACTTTTCAGAGATGGCTGAATCTGAAGTGTGTGTGCTAGGATTAAGTGTGAGATGCTGAGATCAAGAGTGTATAATTACTGAGTTCATCCGTTCAGTAATTGCTTTGGCCTTATTCAGGGCCTAAAGATGGGTATCCTGGACACACTGAGGGACAGAGAGATGGATGTCGCTTGGCTTGCCTCTTTCTGCTTACTTCCTTGCTAGTTCTCGATTTTCAGCCTTCCTGCCTTCTGCCCTTTACAAACTGATTCTGCTCCGCATTGCTCCTCTGCCAGGCTGCCCTGCCTTGGAGCCAGCCAACCATGAGCTGTAACCTCTCTGGACTGTGAACTAACTTTATCTTTCTTTCTTTAACATTGAGTGTTGGGATTTTTATCTCAGCAATGAGAAAAAGTAACCAAGATGTCTTGTTAAATCCTTTCTCTATGGTAGTGCTACCATTAGCAAAATATCATCGTATGATATTTATAACAAGTAATAAAAGTATGTAGTAAAATACTTTTTATGGAATAAAAACTATGGATCTGGTTGAAGTTTGTATTTCTTGTCATTGGTAACTCCATGTTTTTAGTATTGGGAAGAATATGGAGAAATAGTGAATTTGTTACATCATGCAGGGCCTGAAGCCCATAGCTCATTGTTTTATTAGACATTTCCAAACAGTAATATTTTAAATTATGGAGTGCTTTGGTCTGATTATTTGTCTGCCACCTCTAACTGGTTTTGGTGAAATTCTAACACACAATGTGAATATATGGGAGATGGGGTCTTCATCAGGTCATTAGATTGTGATGAAGAAGCTCATGTACATAAGGTGTAGCTCTCATTTTCTTAAGGAGCCTGATGTTGGGGAATCATTAGATAAAGAATATATTTTCAGTTAGGAGAAGTACATACAAAAGATCTATTGTGCAAAAGCACAACTATAGTTAATGTCAATGTATTTTGTTCTTAAAAAATTGTTACCAAAGTAGATTTTCACCACAAAAAAGTAGGCCTATGAGGCAGCACACCTGAGAATTAGCTTGATTTCCCTATTCCATAATGTAAGAACATTTTGAAACATTACTTTATGTGTCATTAATATATACAATTCTTATTTGTCTATTTTAATTAATCAGCTGATTATTTTTTTTTTTCAAAAAGAGGCTTGAAAGATACCCTTGTCATTAAGGAAGGACACAACAAAAAGTCAGTGATGTTGGACATAGAAGAGAGAACCTGACTAGAGCTGGGGAGATAGCCCATTGAATAAGTGCTTACCTGGCAAGCACAAGGTCCTGAGTTCAATCCCTGGTACAAAAAATATATGACTATATTAATACCCTGATTATGGGCTTTCCACCCCAAGAATTGTGACAAGTAAATTTTTGTTTTTCATAAACCACTCAGACTATTATATTTTTGTTAATCGTTTCCAGGATGAACTAAGTTAGGAGGAAGAAATTGAATTTAAATGGCAACAGACTATTATCTAAAGATAATTTAGAGAAATCATTGGTAATCTAATGCAGGACTATTTAAAGAAAATTTTTCCCAAAACTTGCATGTCCATAATTTCAGCTCCTTGGGAGGCTGAGACAGGAGGATAACAAGTTTTGTGGGATCCTGTATGATTTAGAAGTACCCTGTCATAAAATATAAAGGCCCAGGGAAGTGGCTCAGTGGTAGCACTTCTGGATAAATCCCCAATACCATAATCAATCAATCAATAAAATCAATCAATAAACCTTTCTCTTCAGTATGACTTTTCTTATTGCTAACTGATACTACTAAATTACTCTGTACCAAATATGAGATCTTTCAAAACATCAGTGTCCCCAGTGGCTTAGTGATTTTGCTGTAAAGCAATGTGCCCTAAATTAGTATCAAAATGGCAATATTTGTTAGCACCAACTTCCTCCTAATTACTATAATATAAACATAGTTTTTCATCAGAAATAAGTTGCCAGTAGGTTCTTAAGAGAACTTACATCTTTTTTTCAACTCAAGAAATTACTGGGTAGGCTGGGAGATAGCTTGGCAGTCTAAGTGCCTGTCTGGCAAGTACAAAGATCCAGGTTTGGATCGCTCATACCAGCCTAGAACTCCAGGAGCACCATGCTGGCCACCAAAAACAGGTGGTAGTACATGCCTGTAATCCCAGTGCTAGGGAGGCTAAGATAAGAGGCTTGCTATGAGTCTGAGCTCAGAGCAAGACCCTGTACCAAATAAATGAATAAAAGATTAAAAGAACAAGAAGCAGATGATTGAGGCTGAGGCAAATTTCTAGACATTGAGGGACTATGCTGGAAGAACTTTCATGAGACAGATTTAATTTTTTTTTTCTAAAAGTGTATCTTCTCTGAGAAGACTTCAAAATACAGATTAACAGGGAATAAGAGACAGCATTCAGACTGAATCTAGACCTAACCATCAAAGTTAAATTAAGTGGCAAAAAACACAAAACTCTTAAATTATAGGGAAGTGCTTAACTTACTCCACAGGGACGCCTTTAAATGTATCTCTAATTGTAATTAACATTCTAACCTGTGGCTTAAAGTATCCTTTTCATGGAGAGCCATGTGGGAAAGAAAATAAAACCAGTTATTGATGGTGATACCTGTTCAACGGGTATCCCTAAAGAGCAAGGACACTGCCAGTAATGGACAGCTTGGAGTTGCCAGCTCGAGGCATTTTACCATGATCTTTCCAAACAAAGCAAAACATGTCGCTCTGCAAGGGATGTGTGGTGAATCCTCAATGAAATACAGTTATGCTTAACTAAATCATATCTCCAGACTTTGTCATGGCTGCATAGTCCAGGCCATCCTTGGCTTTTCCCTCCCAGAAATTCTCTCACACCTTGGATTTTTGTTACTACATTGATCCCCTTCCCTGTGTATATTTGAATTCCTTCATTATGATTCTTATACTTTAGATATTGCCAAAGTGTTTTTTTTTCTTTTTTCTATAAGTTTTTGCCATGGAAGAGCCTTTTCAAGTCTTCATTCATCCCTTTAATTTCCTTGTCTTAGAAAAGTCTTGAACAGAGTGTTTTAATTTTGGATATTTTTAAGATAGATCTATTTGGATACTATCACAGCGATGACAGAATATTAAAATAACTTGAAAATTGATTTCTTTCAACTTAGTTTGCATAGTAAAATTGTTATGCAATGAGTATGAGAGAGGTCTTAGGAAGAAAAAGCAGAAGAGCACCAAGCATTTCAGGATGATCTGTTCATAGCGACATACATTGTTCAGCAAGGGATTTATGGTGAATTCTCAGTGAAGGATGGAGAACGAAGGTGTTCTTGAAAAACCTTGGGCAAGCCAAGGAAGAGGAATAAGATGAGAGGCAGAGAGAAAGAAATTGGGCAGTTGGATGTGGTCTCTTCCAGGCTTCATGGAGCTCAGATTATCATATACATTTATTCAGCTATGTGCATTATGCCTTCTAGCTTGCTGATCAAAGAGTCACTTGAACTGATTCCTTTTTTTTTTTTTTTTGCACCAGGAATCAAACTCAAGATCTCATGCTTGCCAGGCAGGCACTATGCCAATGAACTATATCCCCAGCCCTCTGCTCCCCTTTTTGATTTTGTTTCCAGTCAGGCTTTTGATCATGAGTTGGCTTCCTATGTAGGTTTGCCCATAAGGGAGGAATGTGTTGGTCATGTTGGTTGGGATATTCCAGGCAGGTGACATCTCTTGTTATAAATGACTGAATCAGAACACTGGTTTTCTAACTCAGTCTTCTAAGTTTGATTAATGTGTTTTTCTTCAGTCCCAGGAGGCTGTAAGAACAAGTTTATGAAATCGTAAGGTTGGCAACCAAACCATGGCCATAATAAATTCACCAGAATGCCGCTAATATTCTACCTGCCCCAGATAATACTCTGACCTCAACAAATATTTTCTCTTTGGAAAGCCCTCTGATGCCTTCTGTTTTCTTGGTGTCAGATGTCTTTCATTACAGAAACACTTAGCAAATTCAAGTTGACTTGAACTCGACTCAACCTGTTGGTAATAGAAAAAAGTTTCCTATGCCAGTTTTCCAATTTTCCCATTTCTATCAAGAGTATCAGGATTCTTAGTAAACTAAGCTCAGAGTCTCTGAAGCCTAATCTCAAACTCACAGCTTATTTTCAATCAAAAAACAAATTCTGCCCATCTTTTTAATATATCTACTACCTATCTTCCTTTTTTTCTAGTGTCATGTACCTAGTTCTGGACCTTATCAACTTAGGCTGCAATAAGTGGTGGCCTCTTAATCATAAAATGTCATTTCTAACCTGTATCTGCTGTATCTCTTAACAAGTAGCATTGCTGTTTGTATTAATCTGATTCTCATATAAGAATTACCTCTAATTTGGCCCAATATCACTCATCCTTTTCATTTTTATCACTCAAATATATAGCTCACCCCATGTCTATCAATTGTGTATTGTTGAGTAGCCAGTCACCCCAAATCTTCATGATTAAAACAACAATCATTGGTATGCAAAACTGCAGTTTAGGAAAAGCTGAGTGGAGACCTCTAGTTCAGTCTGATGTAGCAACAGATGGGTCAGCTTGACAGAGTGCTGGGAGATCCACTTTGAAAGAGGTCCAGGTTCCTGCTCAGCTATGATTTTGAAATGGTATCTCTGTGCATCCACAGGTTGTGGGACATTCCTCAAAATGTGGGAGCAGGATTCTAAATATCAACATCCCTAAGAGAACTAGAGAGACCAGTATCACATTTTATGACCAAACCTCTAGAAGCCAGTAGTGTCAAGTTCATTGCAATCACAAGACCACCCAGCTGTGAGGGGAGGGAATATATACAATCATTCACTCAAAATCACATTATAAACATACACATGATGCACATACACACAAAAAGCACACAGCACACCCTGTAGAATAGGATTGTTTGATTTGTATGTGTTTTGAAAAAGCAACTTATCAAGTGCATCACATGAATTAGCAACTAGCTGAGAACACTGGTCAGTGACACATCTTACCTAGTGAGGCAAAGTATCATATAAGCACATTTGTAGATCTTAGGGTTTCCTGTCTCACCTTACAGTTGGGAAAACCACTGCTCCCAGAAATCGTGGCTTCCACACTTCATACTGGGTAAATCACAGCAGAACTTAAGTATATTTAACTGCCTCGGTAGACTTTTATTCAATACTTTCCACAGAGGGTTTAGAAATACATATTTTTCACTAGTACACAAGGTAATTGTACAAGTAGTCAAATTTGTGGAAAAGTTAGTGAGCTGCAGCTTACTGCTCATAGGAGCTACAGTTACACATCAACACATAGGCAGCTTGTTACAGAAATTCAGGAAGGTGTGGCTGCATAGCCTAAATATTTTTAAGGCTCTCTCCAAATGGAAGACATTATTATTAGTCCATAGCCTGGGCGCACAAACTAATCTCCCTGGATAATTAGGAGGAACGACTAGTCAAGTTCCCCATCTTGCCCTCAAGAAACAGGAATCAGGCACTGGCTTGTTGGGGATAATTTAATCCATGCTGGTGTGCTGGCATGCTGCCTTTTCCCTTCAGATGCTTCAAGAAGAAACTAACCTGTTGTCACAAGTAGAAAGCATTCAGGTACCAGCTGCAACTGGGAGCTGGCAGAGGTGGGAGCTCCCTGCAACATGCAATTATCCATAATTAAGTGCTCATTACCACTTTATCAGGGAGAGCCAGCACCCACCTGCACAGAGCATTGTGAGGACTGTCCTGTGAACAGTGTCTTGCCTGTTCTCTAGGAACATGAAATCTAAAATCAGCAGACCCACTCCACCGTGGGGTGAGGCCATATGGACGTGTAGAAAAGTGCTGGCCCACGGCAGGCAACTATTCCAATTATGCAAATGGCATAATCCTATGTTCACTGCAGGATTTGCTTGTGGTAGATAGCTGATAGAGAACCAAAGGGGGAACTGTATGCGACTTTAGCCTTAGCTAAAGGAAAAAATAGTTTATGCTAAGAACAAAGTTGCCTGGAGCCAGATAGGAGGGACTGAACTGCTAAGAAGTCTGATACTGAGAATTTTCTTCACTCTTTCTTTATAAAAGAAGCTCCTCTTTAATTAACTACCTGTAGGACCCAAACTCCTTATTTGTCTCATTTCCTCTTGCCAGACAGTGCTTAGCAACCAGTGGATATTCGGTACAAATTTCAATAAGTGGGGGCATCTGAATAAAACTGTTGTTAATAGAAAAGAGGCTGTCGATAATATGGAAGGTCTAGCATTTATGCATAGAGAAAATGCATGTAGTTATCTCATTGAGTACTCAGAAGAGAACAGAAAAACACAAGTCCAAGTATTTATATCATCTACATATAAGGAGCTTACTTTTGAAGAGTAGACAAGCATGAGGCATGCAAACTATTACAGTCTCAAATTGCAATAGAATCTGTGTTAACAGGAATATATTTAATGTAGTGAATTAAGTACCTATAAAATCACAGTTTCCGTGGAGGCAAAAACATTTGGTTTATTTGTATCCTAGAAATGACTAACACTTCTGCCTTCTGCAAATGAAGAAGGTAAGTGTAAATCAACTGATTCAACTCCTAAATGTGTTCTAAACTTCTAGTAATGAAAAGATTCTGGTACTATAGCTCTAATAAACTTAGATAAGTGTCTCAGCTACTTTTCTCTCATTGCTAGGACAAAATACCCAATACTCAAAATTAAGGAAAGAAAAGTTTATTTAGCTCACGGTTAGTGGAGGTTTCAGTCCATACCAGGCTGACCCCAGGACAGGTGTAGCACTCACACCATAATCCCAGCATTGGATCATGAATTAATCATAAACTCTAGAAGCCTGCCCCAAAGACTACATGAGGCTCTAGGAGGATAACTAGACACAAAGCATGACAATAAGATTAACTGGTTCCAAGTTTAGAATTAACTTCAAAATATGTAGGGTCTATGGAAGTAGGTAATAAGGATGTTCACACCATTTTGTGCTGATACTAAAAAGTTGTATAAATATGACTTTTCATGGGAATGGATAATATTGGTCCAGCTAGATTGGCACTGAAAAAAAAATAAAGTACAGTTGTACTTATGATAGGTAGTTCATTGGAAAAATGCCATAGATATTCTAAATAACTATTCAGGCAAACTATTTTTTATGATCTTGTTCTTGTTGTGCCTGAACTTTCTAAAGCATTATAAAAATCCTCTGAACTAAAATTGGTAATTTTAACCACATAAATTAAAATCACTCTGTATTGTATAATAGTTGTCGTTGTTTTGTTTTGTTTTGTTTTTTTTTTAACTATGCTATAGAAAGCCAAGACAGTGTAAGGGAAGCAAAAGCTTGCAACATGTTATGAATGACTAATGTTTGTGACAGATCTATTTAAAAATAAT
>PVKN010021236.1:0-15608 GCA_004027915.1 Capromys pilorides
AATCTCTTCTTCCTTGTAAAGGTTCACTTGCCTTTATTTTTCACTATACATCGAGCTCCATGGATCCATCACCCAAAACCAAGGAGACATGACCATTTGATCTTATGCTCCAAGATTCCAAGACTATGAACTAAATAAATCTATTTCTTTGTAAATTACCTAGCCTGAGGTGTTATAACAATAGAAAATGGATTAACACAGACAAAAATAGCACAACTATCTGGAGAGAGAAATTGGGACTATAAGTCTAGTATTCTACGCAATATAAGAAATAATAGTTTTTAAAGATAGGCTCTAATTATAAATGCATATTTTAAAACCCAAGACGACCACTAAAAAACTAATGGAGGTAAAACTGACCAATAAATATTTTCAAGTAACAGAAGAGGAGGCTGGAAGGGAGGGGAAAAATTAAAGAACAGATGGAATTAATATAAAACAGCTAACAAAATGGTAGATTTTATCCAGCCATTTTAACAATCACATAAAATTTTATGAAGCTTGCATTATCTAAACGCCAAAATCAAACAAAGACATAGCAAGAGAAAATTTAAAAAGTCTTGCCAATATCCCTCATGAAAAATGACATAAAATCCTTGACAGAATATTGGCAAATTAAATCTAGAAAAAAATATGTATGGATTGCAAATATAGTGTAACTTATTCTAGACATGTAATACAAGTCAAATACTAAAAAATCAATTTATATAACCTGTCATATTAATAATTTAAAGAAAAAAGTTCGGTGATCATATCAATAGTTATAGAAAGAGCATTTGGGAAAATTCACCTTTCATTCATGGTAAAAAGTCTTACAAGCTAGGAATAGAAAGCAGTTCCCTGATCAGATAAATGATATTACAAACCCTTTAGCTGACGTTATTCTTAATGTGGAAAGACTGAATTATTACCCTCCAAAATCAAGAATAAAGTAGGAATATCACTTTTGCCACTGCTGTAACTAATAGCACTATTTGTCTTAACCAGTGCAATAAGTCAATAAAGGGAAATAAAAGACATACATGGCATAAGAAGAAGGAAAACTGTCCCTATTTGTAAACAACATGATTATAGAATCTCAAAGAACTTATAAAAATATCTCCCAGAAATACTAAGTACATTTATCAAAATTACAGGTTGCAAAGTTAATGAATGAAAGTAGTGCTTCTGTACACTGGAATCAATGAATTAGAAATCATAATTTTAATGAGAGTAATTTATATTAGTTTCAAAAAATAAAGTGCTTAGATATAAGTCTAAGAAAGATGTACAATACCTATATGCTGAAACCTATAAAATGTTAATAAAAACTAAAGAGGACTTAAATAGATGGAAACTATACGCTGTGTTCTTAGATGGAAAAACTCAACATAATAAAGCTGCCAATTCCTTCTCACATAATCTATAAATTTAATGCAATCCCAATTAAGATACCAACAAGATTTACAGTGTATATAGAAAAATGGATTCTAAAGCTGGAATAACTAAGACGATTCAAAAAAAGAATTTAAAGGAATCTCATTATCAGACTTTAAGACTTTTAATAAAGCAACTGTAATCAAGGCAATATTATATCGGTGCGGGGGTACACGCATTGATCAACGGGCCTGAGGAGACATACCAGAAATAGGCCGACACAAATGTGGTCATTTTCATTTTGTGAAAAGTGGAAAAATAATTAAAAGAAGAAAGAATGATCTATTAAATAAGCGATTATAGAACTGTAATTTGCATGCATAAAAAGAAAGAAAAAATGAGCTCAAATTTATACCTTACACAATCTTAATTAAATAATAGATTTAAATGAACAAAGTAAAGATACATTTTTAGAAGAAAATATAGAACCATAGGAACCGTGTTCCAGTTCTGGTCAGAGAGCTGTATTTGTTCTGATGTCTGCTCATGCCACTTCTGTAGCCAGCGCTATTCCTTTCCCCTGCTTCCTGAGACTGCAGTGTCATTCCAAGGGCTACCTTAGGAAAGGATGAAGAGAATAAAAAGACAAAAAAAGAGGATTTCCTCCTATGTCTAGATCTCACATGGGCCAGTCTTCTGAGTAAAAAAGGCAGGGTTTCTCTTGGATCTTTATCCACAGTTACTGTGAAGTTCCTGAGTTTGCAATATCTAGAGTCTACATTGGGAGACGCGGATTAAAGCAAAGGAAATTTGCTGCCATCTGGGTTGTTCTTTGGCATTTGATTTTTCTCCAAAACATAGTGTTTACTTATCAGAACCCCAGATGCTGTCTTGTGTAATCTGTCCAAGGGTTTCTGTAGTGATTTGTGACAGTGATAGTGTGGCGTGTGCCTCCACCGTCTCAGCAGACTGGCCCTACTGATTTCAGCCCATTTCTCTCACCTCAATTTTTTGACTAAAGAAGTTAGTTTTGTTTTGTGGCCGTTGGTTGGAGTGGGACTAACAGTTCTCGCCAACAAGATACAAGGGACATCTGTGGAGGCTTTTGAGAGAAATACTTTTCTTTGATAAAAGGATAGCTCTGTGGAAAATTTCCACCTTCTTTTGCATAAGCACACAATGCTTGCAAGTGTGATGCAACTCAATAGTCTTTACATTTAAAACTTAATTTTGAGTTGTTGGTTAGAATATTTGGTGTATATAAATTAATATTTTGATGTTTTTGAGTTACAAAAGTAAAAATATGAATATATAGACTCAAGTAATAAATATAGGTTCAAATAAATATGAGTTTTAGTAGAATTATTCTTTATTCTTTGTTGGATTTGGAGATACAATTCTAATCTTTTATCCCTTTGCTGACTACTCAAAAATACTAATTTTGTATCTGTTATGAGCCAGAAACTTATTCTGTATATCTGGTGTTGGCACACCAGATGTATAGAAATGTTCGCTGTCCTTCAAAAGTTTATAATCAGAATGATGTAAACAGAAGCAAATGCTCCAGTTAAAAAGCAGAGTGATAACACTACAATAGATAGATGTGTGAAATTACTATAGCAATATCAGGAAAAAGTGTTATTTTGAGGTATGATTTTTCTTTTCTGTAATAATGAATTTGTATTTCTAATAAGTGTTTGTACTACATTTCATTTGACTGTAGACTTTTAAATGGTATAATGTACCTCAGTTCCCATAAAGTGATATCCAAAAGGAGTATTTGCCTTTGTTAGGGGAAATGAACTATTCCTACTTCAGTAGCACAAAACCTGCTTGTGCCAAACTCAAATTCTTACATGGCTAGCTGCTTTATATATAACTAGAGCAATCCTATTTCAGTCACTGACAGATCATCTGCTTTACATACTCTGTAAAACTGCATCCTGTATCTTCCAGCCATAGGTAATGTAAACACTGTAGCAATAAAACTCCCAAACCACCACTGGCCTTTAGAGTTCTCTGAACCAGAAGTCCTATATTGCTGCTGAGCATTCTTCTCTGGATCCATGTCCCCTCATGGAATCCCTGTTCTATGGAATCTCCCTGTCCTCTTCCCTTCTGGGTGGGTGTCACACAGCACTGTCTCTGGGAGGTGGTTTGTGTGTGTGTGTGTGTGTGTGTGTGTGTGTGTGGTTGCATCTTCTCATGGTTCCATCTTTACCTCAGTTATCACCCCACCCTTGAAACTCACCACAGTTCTTAGTTATTATTTTCACTATAGTGTTCACTTTTTTTTTTTTTAAAGTGTGTCCTTTAAAATTTTATTTCATGTATGCCTCTGGGATGAAATTACTTTTTTAATATTATTATTATTTTCATTATTATGACCGGCTCAGCCTGCCCTGCGGGTGGGGCTAGTGCAGCACATGGTGCCGAGGATTGAACAGTGATCTCTACAGTTGCCTAAGCTTGCCTAAGCAGGCACTTTAGACCACTGAACCATCTTGCTGGCCCAGGGATGAATCTTCTTATCACCAGTTGAAGTTGAAAGATGTCCCCCATAGAGCAGATAGGGTCCTCAACTTGTCATGGGTAGGTTCTTGACTTACTGTTACATACAAACATTTCAATATACCAATTTATTAGGTAGTGTCACAGAAACTCACCCTGAAGGGGAAAGTGTAGGACCTTTAAGTGTGAGATGCCCTATTATTGAGGGTTGGGAGTATCTACGTTGTCTTGGGATATCTTTAAAATGGATAGTCCAGGAGATTTTTTTGTTGTTGTTATTTAAAATGCATTATAGTGCCTATGAGATTACCCATTAATGGAATAAAGAAATGATTGGCTTTAGCATCTCGGTGAAAATGCAATCCATTTGCATGAGTTTGATAGAGATATGGTGCCTTATTAATAGTGGTGCTTTTTTGAGTGTGGAGTCTATGGAGTTTCTGAATTTATACCACTAGAAGAAAAATAAAAGCCCACTTTACACACTTTACATATGTTTAAGACTCTTAGGAATTCAGGAGTGAGCATCTTAGAGGAACTGATTTAAGTATAAAAAGGCATTGAAACCTTGGGTGACTTTGGTTTTGTCTTGAAAGTGCAGTTTTCTCAGAATTGCAATTTTCTTGTCTGCTTTCTGCATGCCCTTATTCTTTTGTCTTGCCTTACTCTATCCTTCCTTCAAATGTGTGTCTGACTGTCTTGTTGTTTCTTCCCCTAAGTTCCTTTCTGAGGTTGTAACCTACCCTCCATTCTCCCATACCCACACGTCCAGTCCAAATCTCTCCACTCTGGATGTTTTCCATTACTGCCCTAGAATCTATCACCATCTAGCATACTATTCACTTTACTTGTTTACATTTATTTTATTCACTCCTATTAGAATCTCTTTTTTCTTTACAACTTATAGATATTAGTTCATTGTTTGATCCCATTAAGTTTTTTTTTTTTCTTTTTGGACAAAGTCTACAGGGTCTCACTATGTAGATTGGACTTGTAGTGATCCGCTTGTATTGAGCCTCCCAAGAGCTAGGATTATAGGGGTGCACCACCACGCCCGGTCTCAATTGCCATCTCATTATGTCCTGGGTGTGGGCCCAGCACAGTACTCTGGGGATTGAACCCTGGCCTAAGCAGGCACTTTAAATCCACTGAGCTATTCAGCTGGCCCTTAATTAAGTGTTGCTGATAGCAAGACAAGTTGAAAATGTTCCTTCATAGGTGGTCTGTTTTTTATGCTAGCATATTTTAGATTCTTCTACTTTTCTGTGGAGCTCTGAGTGACACAAAATTTTATGCATTACAATTTTTATTCTGATGCCTTGCTCAACATTTCAATCTGAAAACTTAGATTTTTTTCTTTGCTTCTTTTGTTTTAGCTTTGGAAGGGTGCACATGTACATATACACAGTCACCCTCCTGTGTTATGCAATATACACAGACATATGATTCTTAGGGTATATAATATAATATATATTACACACAGTTCCTTGACCTGTGGGGATTTGTATCCTGATAAAACTATTGTGTTGCAAATAGTATATTGAAAACATATTTAATACATTTGAACATCAAAGCATGGCCATGCAGTCAATGCTCAAATGTCAGATGTTCACCCTAGTGATCTTGACTGAGAACTGTTGTTGTCCAGCATTGTGGGAGAATGTCATACCACATACAGCTGGATGAAAATTCAGACTTTGACATGCAGGAGCACACATATCATTGGTGTGTGGACCCACTGGAATTCAGGAGACCCAGGATAGGCCAGACTTGGGCATATGGATGCATATATGTTTTTGGTGCATGGAACTACCAGAACAGGAGACTCAGGACAGCTGATTCCAGGGACACAGAATAATCAGCGAGGGTAGCAACATGAAAGTGTCTGAAGCAGCAGCAAGGAGGCAACAACTGTGCTCTCAAGGAACCCATCAACTGAAGACTAGTCCCAACCCCCACATTCAGCAGACAAGGTCAGCTCCACACCCAGAATAATTCCCATGGTAAATTGACGAGTACATGGTACATTTCTGGGATTTCACATGGACGCTATCACAGAATTGTCAATACCAGATGTATTTTACTAGTTTTACTCTCCTTCTTTTGTCTGATTGGCTATCTCTTTTTTGTCTGCTTGAAAATCATCTTGTATTTTGTAATCATTTTTGTTTTTTGATTTTTCCTTGGGCCTAGTTTTCTTCCTTTCCTTTCCATTTTCTCTTTCCTCCTTTTTCCCATTGTATAATTTTCTTATATATCTTTATCATTTTTTTGTACTGATCCTCTTTCTTTCTTCAACTACCTCTTGAAATTAAACTTTCCAGTGAGTAAACATTGTCCTTTTCTTTCTGATTGCATCCTGACATTCCATTTCATTCTTTTATCTTTGTGTTTTCTGGATTCTCAAAACTTGAGTGATCATCCTTTGATCTCCAACCTTGACTCTACTATATTGGACATCATTCATTATTTGATCCTGTCCCCTACCCATCTTAACCCCCTAGCCCCAGAAAAAGGGCACAGTCACTACACTGATGGGAATATCACTGCATATGGATACATGATATATGTTTAAATTTGTTATATGACCTCTGAGGTAGGAAAACAAATGATAATTAAAATCAAAGATATTAGAGAAGACACAGATAAGAGTAGATGAGTTTAGAAAGTGATCGAAACAAAAACATGCTTAATATAAGAAAGAAATGGAATTCATGAAACAGAACCAAACAGAAATCCAAGAGATTGAAACCTCCTTTAAAAGTATATACAATATATCGAATCAAAGAGAAGACAGAAAATTACATCTTGAATACAGAATTGCAGCTAGTGATCATGAAAAGAAAGCTATCTCATGCAGAGAGGAATGAAAAAGGTCAAGTCACTATCCTGTGGAAATTTGGAAGCCTATCAATACTTGCTTTGAAAATCTTTACTCTCAGAGGATGGAAAACACAGAAGAAATGGACAGACTCCAAGGTACGTATGAATTCCCAGAGCTAAATCAAGGAGGTGTAAAAATTCTGAATAACCCAATATAAAATTGAAAAGGTGATTAAAAATTTACCAAGAAAGAACAGCCCAGGTCCTGATGGATTCATTGTGAATTCTAGAAGAAATTTAGAGAAAATACCGTGCCGACACACCTCAACTTCTTTAATGAAATTGAAAAGGAAGCAATTCTGAGCAGCGAAGACAAGACAGAAGGCATCATAATACCTGACTTGAAGTTATGCTACAAAGATACTGTGATAAAATCAGCGTGTTTCTTGCAAGAAACAGATCAGAGGATCAGTGAAATAGATTAGAAGATAAGACACAACTACAAACACCCTCAGCCACCGTGTCTTTGAGAAAATGGTTGTCTCAGTTACTTTTTACTCATTGCTGGGACAAATGCCTGACACTCAAAATGAAGGAAGGGAAGGTTTATTTAGCTCACAGTTACGGGAGGTTTCAGTTCATATTCAGCAAGAGAGCATCCAGTTCATGGTGGTGGAACAGAATAATCACAACAGAGGCAACCGACCAACCAGGGCAGCAGAGAGCAACAGCGTGAGCCTGTCTCTCTGTCTTTCTTTATATCACATTCAGGCTCTCTGCCTCAGCCTATCAGCCTTAGGTCACACCCATAATCCCAGAAGAACTCAGACCCATAGTCCCATCAGTACTAAAACACATAATCCCGGTGGATCATAAGTCAAGTCTCAAACTCTAGAAGTCCCCGCCCCATGATTGCATGAGGCTTTGGGGGGACAACTAGACATAAACCATAACATTCCACCCCTGAACCCCCAACGTGTCATGTACATCCTTTTGTGCAATAGACATCTTAGTCTATCTGGAAGAGTTTCCAAAGTCCCAACAGTTTCAGCATTGCTGAAAAGTCCAAGTTCCAAGTCTCCTCCAAGATCCAAGGTAAACCCTCAACTGTGAGCCCCTGTACAATAGAAAAGTTAAAACACATCCAACATTCAAAAGCGTAAGATAAACATTACCATTCAAAAAGTTGCAAACAACAGGGTAATACAAAACACTGGTACCAACACATGTCCAAAATCCCGCAGGGTAAACATTAAATCCCATAGTTCCAACTGGAAACATTCAAAGCGGTCTGCACTGAGTTGTGAACTCCAAAGGCCTTACATGGCTCTGCCCCTACAGTACTCCCGGTGGTAGTTTCCATGACTTTTCTCTTAGGCCAGATTTGCTCCCTCTTTGTAGTTTCCCTTAGACAATCCACATTTCTGGATTTTTCAAACTTTTGGGGTTTCCACTGAATTGGCGTCTCTCTGCTTCACACACTGCCCTCTCAGGGCCACACTTCCTGGCCTCCCAGGCCTTCTTCTGAAATTGAGGTGGAAGCCTTCTTAATCTAACAACTCTTACATTCTGAATGCACCTAAAACCAATGTCACATAGATGATGCCAAGGTCTGCTGCCAGCTGGAGCAGTAGCCAGGCTTCCTTCTCTCTTGGTTGTAGGGATGGAGTGCCTGGATTGATGAACACTCTGACCTTGATTCTGAGGAACAAATTTTCCATGCCGGCACCATTTTGGAACCTGGTTTGGCTGCTGCCGCCATTCTGGTACTTGGGTCTCTGTGGCTTTTTTCTCAAGGCAAAGCTTCTCTCCTTTGCAATTCTGGGGCTGCAAAGGGTGGAGAGCTGCCACCTCTTGTGTTGCCCTCAGGCCATTTTTTTTATTCTCTGGTTCCTTCCCAGCAATGGAGATCCTGTCAGCTCCATCTTTGCAGTCCAAAGCTTTCCTGGTGTTTCCTTCCTGGACAAACTCATATTTTAAATCATCTGGCTTAACTCTTTGCTCTTGATTTTCAACATAAATCTGGCTAAAAGCTGCCAATAACAACCATGCAACTGCCCCAATAGCTTGCTGCTTTGAAATATCTCTTAAAAGATTAATCAGTCCACCATGCTTAATCTCAGTCTTAGGCAAAGTCTCTGGGCACATGCAAAATTCTGACAGACTTTCAGCCAATCCATAGCACAAATCATCTGGAGTCCAAAACCCAATGTTGTCATTTTTCCCAGCAGAAACCTCCTCAGCCTGGTCTTTACAGGCAGGCCTTCTGTCAGTCTTCTGGTCTAAGCTCTGAGTGGAATCTCTCCTACAGAACAGCCGAAGCTTTTCCAGTGCTTTGCTTGGAGGTGACATCTCTAAATCTTTCCCATCTCTTCCCATAAGCCATTCCCAAAAGCTTGTAATCCACACAGTCAGGTTAGTCACAACAATGACCCCACTTCTCTGGTACCAAATTCTGTCTTAGTTACTTCTTACTCATTGCTGGGACAAATGCCTGACAGTCCAAATGAAGGAAAGGTTTATTTATCTCACATTACTGGAGATTTCAGTCCATATTCAGCTGGCCCAAGGCTGCGTGGAACAGGGCAGAGAGCATCCAATTCATGACGGTGGAACAACAATAATCACAACAGAGGCAACCGACCAACCAGAGCAGCAGAGAGCAACAGCGTGAGTCTATCTCTCTGTCTTTCCTTATATCACATTCAGACTCTCTGCCTCAGCCTATCAGCCTTAGGCCGCACCCATAATCCCGGAAGGACTCAGACTCATAGTCCCATCAGTACTAAAACACATAATCCTGGTGGATCATGAGTCATGTCTCAAACTGTAGAAGTCCCCACCCCATGATTGCATGAGGCTTTGGGTGGACAACTAGACATAAACCATAACAGTGGTCAAACATTTATTAGAAGAAAGATAGCCTCTTTAAGGGGCTGGTGAGATGGCTCAGCAGTCTAAAGCACCTGCTTACAAAAGCTTAGACAACCACAGGGACCATGGTTTGATCCCTAGCATCACATGCTGCACCAGCCCCATGCCCATGGCAGGCTGAGCTGGCCATAAAAAAAGAAGAATAAGGACAGCCTCTTTAATAAGTGGTGCTCGACAAATTAGCTTTCCACGTGCTAAACACTAAAACTAGACCTACATCCATCACTATGATGTAAACTAAAGTTAAAATGGAGAAAAGACCTAAATGTTAAAAGAGAAACACTTAATCTACTAGAAGAAAAAGTAGGTAGAAAGACGGGTAGCCAGTGACTTCATGAAGAAAATCCAAACTACACAAGAAATGTTCTAAAGAATCAATAATTGGGACCTCATCTTACTGAAAGCTTTTATACAACCAAATAAATCAGAATAAAAGGACAACCCACAGAGTGGGAAAAAAATTTAGCCTACAGTCCTTCAGACAAAGGACTTCTATCTAGACCATATAAAATTTGGGAAAAAAAATCAGATCTCCCAAATTCAAAGACTCCATCGAAAAATTGGCATGTAAGATGAATACAAATTTCTCAGATAAAGAAATACAAATGACAAATAAGTATATGAAAAAATGTTCAACACTATTGGTCATTCAAGAAATGCAAATTTAGAAAGTGCACTGAGAATCCATGTCCTCCCAGAAAGAATGGCAATGATCAATAAGTCAACCAATAATAACTACTCTTGGGGATATGGGAAAAAGAACCCTTTTCCACTCTTGGTGTGCATATGCACTGGTGTAAACACTGTGGGAAATAGTGGTGATTTATAAAAAAGTATGACTATAGGTCCCATTCTGTCTAGGCATTTTACTTTGGTTGTCTTCCCAGAATTAAAAACATCATACCACATTGCCATATGTGCACCCATGTTTATAGCAGCATAATTTTTCATAGCTAAATATTAGAAACAGCCCAGATGTTTGTCAATCAAGGAATGGATAAAAAAGATGGGGTTTCTTTATATAATGGAGTGTTAGCCATAAAGAAGGCTCAACTTGAGATTTTTATAGATAAATGGATGAAAGTTGAAACCATACTCCTAAGTGAAATAAATCAGACTCACATGTGCAAATGTCATATTGTCTTATTGGTGTGAGAAACTGAAAGAGTAAATAAGTTACAAAATGCACAAAATATTGAGAAATGGGAAGAAATTGTTCAAAAGGAAAAAGGAGGTAGGCTGGTGTAACAGAAAAGGACAATAGAAAAAATGGGAAGTATGCCAGTCAGTTATACTATTAGTGTTTCTTATTTCATTAAAAAAAATAAGGCTTTTGCTAATATTCATTGGAGAAATTTTATGTCTATATCTTCTACCTTGAAACTACTTTAAAGATAACACATAGTGTATTAACTATTGTAATTCTATCATTTTATTACTAAATTTTAATTATTTTTCTATAAAAGAATAAAGAAGAACTAGAACTTCCTCCCTGCCCAGACTGCAGACTAGTGTAGGTAGAAACTCTCAGCCTGTGCCCTTGTGCAACTGGAATTCCTTCTCCACCCAGTCCCCAGCCCTGGCATCTGCTGTGGAACCCTGTAGCAAAATTCCCTGCAAAGAGGCTGGGGGTCAGACACTCCCAGTTAATCCAGGAGCTGAACATCTTTCCAGAGGAGTACAGTGGATTCACTTTCAAAGGCTGCAGAAAACAAGCTGAGCACAGCAACCAGACCCAACCAGGCACATCTGGACAAGTTCAAACATGATAGATCTGGACCCGAATTTCAGTAGGCTCTAATGGCATATATTCACCAAAGTTCTACAACAAAGGTCAGAAGACACTGCTATACAGAATGACAAAGAGAAAGAGCAAGATGCAACCTCAAGCCCCAAGCCCATCCAGAACAAATGCAGGAGACACTAGCATAGAAGAAAATGGGAATCAGACAGCTAAAATCTCTGAATTAATAGCATCTGAAGTAAAGAAACAAATGCAGAAATGTATAGAGGAACTCAGATCAGAAATAACATCTGAAGTAAAAAACATCTCTAAATTAATAGTGTTTGAAGTAAAAAAACAACTGCAGAAAGTATAGAGGAAATCAGATCAGAAATAACATATGAAGTAAAAAAAGACAACTCTGAATTAATAGCATCTGAAGTAAAGGAACAACTGCAGAAAGGTAGAAAGGAAATCAGATCAGAAATAATCTCTGATGTAGAAATAAGGAAACTATAATGAAAGACTTAATAAATACTTCTAAAGAAGACTTTATAAAAATTTAGAGGAGAATAGAAAATGATGAAATCCTTGAATGAGCAATATAGAAAAGAAATAGATTGCACGAAGCAGTTTCAAAGAGATATGCAGGAAAATAAAACCTAAATCAGAAGGGGGAAACACCATATGAATGAAAGTGAGGATAGAGTTTCAGATCTTGAAGAAACAGTCACAACTAGTGAAAATGTAAGAAAGGATCTCTTAAAAGCAACTAGGATGCAGGAAAAATAATTCAGCATCTACAAGACATTGCAAAGATGAACAACGTGTAACTAACAGGCATCAATGAGAAAGAAGGAGTCAATACAAATTATATAAGGAATATAGGCAAAAGTAACAGCAGAAAACTTCCCAAATATGAGAAAACAATCTGGCATTCAGGTAACTGAAGCATACAGCACTCCAAATGACATCAACCCAACTAAAACACACTCAGACATGTAACAGTCAAGATCCCAGAAATTCAGCAGAAGGATAAAATACTAAAAGCCCTTGTAGAAAAGAAACAGATCACATTTAAAGAAAAACCATCAGAATAACAGCAGATTTCTCTTCACAAACTTCACAAACTTCTCTTGTTGAGTCAACAAGAGCAAGGAGCAGAGTGCTACAAGTCCTCCATGAAAAGAAATTTTTTGCAAAAGTCTCTTTCAAATATGAGGGAGAAGTGAAATTCTTTCATGACAAAGAACAAAAAAGAATTTCCTGATGTCAAAGTCAACCCTATATAGACTACTAAAAAATATTTTAGAGAGGGAGCAAAATAACCTGAACTCCACAAATGAGAACAGAAAGAATGCACCAAATAGGGAAACAAACTAAACACAGGAGCAAAAGGGGCAAACAATAATAGGTAAAAAGCATGTCAATCATAAGTCAATACACTTGATTTATAACCATCAATGTAAATAGACTTACTTTTCCAATTAAATGAAGTAGAGTGGCACAGTGGATTAGGAAGAAAAATTCAATAACATACTATATATAAGAAACACATCAAACTCATAAAGAAATCCACAGGATGAAAATCAAAGGATGGAAAGCAATACTATATGCCCCAGCACCTCAGAAAAAAAGCAGGGATAGCAATCCTTTTTGCAGATAGTCTGAACTTTAAAGCAAGATTGATCAAACAAAATAAAGAAGGCCACTACACACTGGTTACGGGAAAAATTCAAGGCAAACAGGTAACACTCATGAATAGGTATGCACCCAACATGGGAGCACCGAGCTATATAAGATAGATCTTAATGGACATTAAAAATCTAATATCCAATACCACAATCCTAACAGGAGATCTTAACACCCTTTTATCCAAAAAGATAGGTCAAGTAGACAAAAAATTAGCGAAGAATTAGCAGATATGAGCCAGAATTTTGAACAATTGGACTTAGTGGAAATATATAGTTCTGAATGCACATTTTTTTCAACTGCACATGGGATATTTTCTAAAGTACATCACATACTAGTCCATAGGTCGTGCTTAAGTATTTGAAAGAAAACAGAAATTATCCCATGGATATTATCTGACTATGGTACAATGAAAATGGAAAAAAAATGACAAAAAAAACCACAAAAACCCCAGAAATATATGGATATTAAAGAACACCCGCCTCAGCAACCAATGTGTCAGAAATGAAATTAAAAAAGAAATTAAACAATATTTGAAATTTAATGAAAATTCAAACACATCATACTGGAATTTATGGGATGGAATGAAAGCGGTTCTTAGAGGGAAATTTGAAGTTGTGAACTCACACATTAAGAAGACAGAATGGGAATAAATTAAATGCTCTCATGCTTCACCTAAATCATCTAGAAAATGAAGAACACACCAAACCCAAAGTCCAAAGATGGGAGGAATTTATAAAGATTAGAGCAGAAATTTACTCAATCGAGACAAAGAAAACAATACAAAGAATTAATGAAAAAAAAAGCTGGTTCTTTGAAAAATTAAATTAAATTGATAATCCCCTGGCTAACTTCATCAAATAGAGGAAAGAAAAGACTCAAATTCAAGCAATAAGCAATGAAAAGGGTGAAATTAGCACAGACCTAATGAAGATTAATTAGATCATTAATAGCTACTTTGAGAATCTATACTCTCACGGAGTCAAAGACACAGATGGAATGGACACTTTCTTAGAAAGGTATAAATTACCAAAACTGAATCAAGAACATATAAGAACCTTCAATAACACAGTAACAGCCAATGAACTACAAAATGTAATAAAAACCTACTGACCATGAAAATCCAGGTCCTGTTGGATTCACCACTGAATTCTACAAGAAATTTGCAGAAGATGTAATCCCAATACTCCTCTAACTCTTCAATGAAATTGAAAAGTAAGCAATTCTCCGAAAATCATTCCTGGAGGCAATTATTATACTGATACCCAAACCAGAGAAAGATGAAACTAAAAAAGAGAACTTCAGGCCAATCTCTCTCAAGAACATAGATGCAAAAATCCTCAATGAAATTGTAGCAAATAGAATACAGCAAATCATTAAGAAGATTATACATCATGACCAGATAGGATTCAACCCAGGAATGCAAGGATGGTTCGACATATGCAAATCTATAAATCTAATACATTATACCAACAGAGCTAACTTCAAAATCCACATGATTATCTCAATTGATCCAGAAAGGCTTTTGACAAAGTCCAGCACTCATTCATGATCAAAGTCCTACAGAAAATTGAAACAGATGGCCTCTACCTCAATTTGATAAAAGCCACCTAAGACAATCCAATGGCTAACATAATTCTAAATGGGGAAAAAATGAAGTCTTTTACTCTCAAATCTGGTACAAGGCATAGATGCCTTCTATCACCACTCCTATTCAATACAGTTCTGGAATCATTAGCTACAGCCATTAGACAAGAGAGAGATAAAAGGAATAAGAATAGGTAAAGAAGTTAAATTATCATTATTTGAAGATGACATGATAGTCTACTTGGAAGACCCAAAAAACTCTATGAAGAAGCTACTAGAATTAATATGCAAATTCAATAGCATAGCAGGATAAAAAGTTAGTAACCAAAAGTCAGTATCATTCCTCACACAGATAAACATACTGAGAGAGAAATTAGAGAAATGATACCTTTTGTAATAGCACCATGGAAAATGATATACTTAGGAATTAATCTAACTAAAGAAGAAATGATCTATTCAGTGAAAACTACAGTATTCTGAAAAAAGAGATCCTAGAGGATTTCAGAAAATGGAAAAAATATTCCCTGCTCCTGGATAAGAAGAACCAAAGTTGTGAAGGTGCCATACTCCCAAAATTGTTATACAGATTTAATACAATCCCTATGAAAATACCATCAACATACCTCACAGACCTGTACAAATCATTCCTAAACGCATTGTACAAACTAATCCCTAGTTCACAAACTATTCTGTCTCTCTAGTTTCTGTTTGTTTGTCCATTATAAACTCCAGACCATCAGATATCAGGGCATGACATTTTCAGGAATGATCCCTATCAGTGCCCGTTGACATAAACAAATCTGCCTTCAAATTCTGGGTATCATTTTAATGTTTCTGTTTGCCCTTACAGTGCTCTTTCTTTTTAATCCTTTGAATTTAACTTGAAGTATCTAGAGTTGCTTTACTTCATTGGTTGATTTTATTTTTTCCTTGTTGTTTGGTTGAAGTTTTTATTCTCTTTCCATGACTCTAATATCCATGA
>PVKN010021237.1:0-15607 GCA_004027915.1 Capromys pilorides
AACTAAAAAGAAAAATAGGTTGCACTATTTGGAAGTAGGTCAGTTAAACTGTAAATCTGAAGTAGGGTGATAGTTGGTAAACCAAGTAAACACAGTGACTCAGACTTTTAAAGATATATTTAGAAATGATGGCTATTTCTACATTCTGAGTTAGAATTGCCATTGTGGCGTTAATTGATCAGATTCATGCTAAGCATTAAATTAAATTTTCCATGGAGCCTTTTCTTATTTTTTTATTTTAAAATTTCTTTTAAAAACTTCCTTCTTTCCATCTTTTCTTCCTTCCTTCCTTCCTTCCTTCCTTCCTTCCTTTCTTTCTTTAGTACGGGGTCTCACTACTCAGCTCAGACTCATAGTGATCTTTCTGTCTCAGCCTCCCTAGCGCTGGGATTACAGGCATGCACCACCATGCCTGGTTTTGGTTCCCATCTTGGCACAGGGCTGGCAAGGCATGCGGTACCAGGCAGGTGCTTAGACTGCCGAGCTATGTCCCTAGCCCCTCTTAATTCTTATATTTAAAATACCCAACCAATTCTCCACCATTTCCTGCTTTCTTTCACTTCCATGCCCTGCTGGGATGGTATTAAAGGATCCAATTCCGAAATATAATGTAAACCACATGTTCATTTTCAATTTTCTTTATCAAGAAATGCAATGGGTGTCCATCCTGCTATCCATTCTGCATGTAAAGGGACTTTTTCTGTTTCTAAAGAAAGAAAAATGAGAAAAATCTAAACATGGAAAAATCTAGAATCTCTGGGTCATAAAAAGAAGAAATGTACTTGATATCAGATTATATTAAGTCAGAGAATAAAGCAAGGATTTCTCTGTATCTTTTGAATAACAAACTCCTGGTATTTCTGTAGATGTTCATTAAATATTAAAGGAATTAATCATTAACAAATTAGGGCTGCCAGTTGTCCTCAGTTAAATGAAAGTAGAAACAAATCACATCACTTTCCCCTCTTACTAATCCATTAGACAGATGGATGAGTAGCAAAGGAGTGGGAAGAGGAAGTTAGCATTTAGGTACCACTTAATAACATTGGAGAAACACAGGGCTGCTTCCTAGTGTAACTCAGTATTACTGTGGTCCACAGCCGTGGCTATTCACAGCCGGCTCACGTCTCTGTGCTGGTTCTTGTTACAGCTGCAGTACAACCTGTTGCCTCTTGATGGCGCCATGAATTTAAAATTCTGTTCGGAAGTTTTTGAATACAAGGTCTCATGTAGTTCAGGCTGACCTTGAATTCACAGTGTAGCCTAGGCTGAGGCTCTAACTTGCTTCCGTCCTCTGCCTCAGTCTTCAGAGCACTGGGATTGCAGGTGTGTGCTTCCATGCCAAACTGCGACTATTGTTACTTCATGTAAAAATGAACCCTATAGCTAGGTGTAGGGGTGCCTGCCTGTAATCTCAGCACTCCAGGAGGCTGAGGTAGAGCAATCGCAAGCTTAAGCCTAGCCTGGGCAACTTGATGACTTTGGAAGATCTTGTCTCAAAATAAAAATTAAAAAGAGCTAGTGCTGTAGGTTGGCGTTACGCGTGTCGATTCAATCTACAATACAACAATAACAAAAAAACAGTGCTCATGATATTTATTATTAAATAATGTAGTATACCTAAATTATGACCGACTTTTTAAATAAATTTTTTATCAGATAATAGGTTTTAGTGACTCTTCTAAGTAATTCATAAGATGTGAATTTTCCTTCCCAGTTCTAGAAAAGTTTGTGGGTTATTTGCCAATGTAAATATTTTTGAAGTTTGAGATTGATTTTTCAGAAGGAAAAGAATTTCAGTAGAAATACATTCCATCATTTTCTCAATAGAAAAGTTTTGTTTTATCCATCTCGACAGGCAGGTTAAGAGTTCTTAGAAGACACTATTTGTGACATTAAACTCCTTATGATCATGCGAGATTCATTTTCAATAATTAGAGAAATCTAAAGAGGTCCCGTTCTGACTGGTTTCCTCCCTGGTGCCACCCTGCAAGCTGCAATGCCAGAGCACAGCCCTGACCCCTGGAGCACCCCGCTGGCCTCCTCTAGCCACGCCCATTTCCTTTCCCTGCCGCACTGCTGGATTGCTAACCTGTCCCTTGGGTAACTTGGTCATTCCAACTGTGCAGCACAACACAATCATGCGGTCTGTAACCTTGAGCTTGGTTTATTTTACTGATGCTAGTTTCCTGGAGAGAGAGGTGGGTTGTGGCATGTGGTTTTCCTCCTTCAGCTCTAAGACTGACCATAAGAAGCACAAGGAAAGCCAAAGCCCGCATGTCTGTTTCCTAAACCCTGTGTGTGCTGTAGGGTTTACCTGCCATCAGCCCTCCTTTCAGAGTCTCCTGTTGGTCTCAGACATAGTGTGCAGGGGTATTAGCAGAATTTAGTGGGAGGAGTCAGGAAAAATATGTCTTCTCCATTTTCCCAGAAGTTGAAGTTAGATTAAGTTTTTAAGTTTAGAACTAGCTGAGGATAGTGGTGCAAAACTATAGTCCCCAGCATTCTAGGAGGCTGGGACAGGAAGATTGCAAGTTTGAGCCTACTTTATACAGCTTAGTGACATAGAAAAACCTTGTGTCTAAATAAAAATATAAAAGGGGTTGGGATGTAGCTCACTGTGAACTCCTGGCTTAATTCCCCAGTACTGAAAAAAAAATTAGAACATCTAAGGTCTGTACTCTGACTACAGAGGGGAAGCTGTTCCTGGGGCTTGTTCTGCTAGAAGATTTTGGTTTGGAAATTTGATGTTTCTCTTTCAAAGTTGTTAAAGCCATATCCCATCTTGGAATTACAATTTGAATTTTGAGAAATGTCAGGACTTTCAGAAAATGCTGAACAGGATGAAAAGGAAAAAGCTTGTATATTCATTTTTCTTTTATTTTGACTACAAAATAGAGCTAGAGTTTTGAAAGATCATTTTTTTAATCCAGTCACAAAGATGAAGCCTAAATCATATGAGGCAATAACTGTAGTTTTACAAGTTGTCTTGAGAGAAAAAAGAAAGTGCAGTTATTTCTTTAACATTAATCTCTAATTTACTGTGTTTTGTTTTGTGTTCTATACATAAAACTATGTAGCATGATTTTCAAACTGTAATGCATAATGCTTTTCATATGTCACATCACCTGTAACAATCCCATCATAGCACTGTCTATTGATAGGTGATGGTCCATTCTCCCTTCGTACTAACTTCTCTATGCCTTAAAAGAAAAACGCTTGTGTTTTTAGGATTGGATGGATTTTCTAGTGTGAAGATTGAGCTAAACGTCTTTATTTCTTATGTACTGATTGTGACTGAACAGAATAAGCATTATGTAAAATTCTAAAAGTACTTTAATCTGTTGTGTTATATGGACTGTTTTTTCAGAAGAAACAAAAAGATCTGGAACTTAGTTAAGTCCCATGAAAATATAAAGAAATGGCAGTGCTGTTGGGCTTTGTGGTATTTTCTTAAGTGGTGTGGAACAGTAGCAAAATGTCTTTAACAGAAGGGGCTCAAGTACCTTGTAGGTTTTCTTTGGAAACATTGTCCACTTTAAAGTAAAAACCCTCTGGCATGTTTTTCTTAGGTGTTCTATATAAATGTTATACGGTTACACTGAGCGTGTGAGTTCCTTTTTTATAGTCAGTGCTGCAATAGGCAGGTGTGCACGGTCCTCTTGCAGTGTCAGAGGGTGGAGAAGCAAAGCTGCCGAACTCAGGGCAGCTGGAAGCAGAAAGGAGAAGAGCCACAGAGGGGGGCGTGGTTCCAAGACACGGTGTCTCAGTTACTTTTCTCTTATTGCTGAGACAAAAATACTGATATCCAGAATTAAGCAAGGAAAGGTTCATTTAGCAACAGTGGATGTTTTAGTCCATACTCTTCTGGCTCCAAGGCAGGGTGGCACATGGCAGAGGGCAGCCTTCATGGTGGCAGAAAACAGCAAAGAGCAAAGGGTGGAGCAGTGGCTGTGGCAGCTTGCAAGCCTCTTTCCCCTCCTTACATTGTAATGCAGATTAACTGCCCCAGGGCAGGTATAGCACTGCCACCTGTAATCCCAGCATTGGATCAAGAATTAATCACAACTCTAGAAGCCGTCCCATGACTGCTGAGACCTTGGGGGGACAAATAGATGCAAACTGTAACACATGGCCTTGCTGTTGCCCTGTGATTCCTTCCCACTAGGCCTCATCTCCTGTTTCCCCTCCTACTGGGTGTTCACAATGGGCATTTTCTTTCAAATGACATCCTTAAATATTTTTAAAAAGCATCAAATATTTCATAACTCACATGCTTAGCAGTTGATTTTAAATGGCAAAATATTGCCAAAACTCATGAAAATAAAAGACTAACACAATGAGACTGCTAGTTAAACGGTACTTGATTAACTTGAACTGAACCTGCTTTAAACATGCAATTACTAACTAGGAGAAAAAGATAAGATGAAAACAATCATTGGATTAAAATTAGCAGGATTAGTTAAGTCAAATTTTATTGCTTTCAGACATGTTTGATGGAAATGAAATGAAAACATTGCTCAAACATACATAAATTCTATGTATTTTATATAATTTTATAATGTATTATTAAATATATTAAGTATATTTATTGACTGTTTTAATAAATATATAATCATTTTTATCTGTTTTTAAAGTGCAAACACCTTCTAATGTAGAGATCCAGCTAGAAATATTAGTGGAGACAAGTGGGTCTGAGAGAGGAATTTCCACACAGATAATGGAGAAATAATTAGAATGTAGGAACTCATTTATGAGATGGGCTTGTGGTGTAGCTCAGCAGACTAAGTGCTTGCTTAGGCAAGCGCAGGGGCCAGGGTTCGATTCCAGGCCCCACTCTCAGGAGTGCTGAGCCAGCTGTGGAGTTTGGGCGTGGTGGCATGTGCCTGTAATCCCAGCCTGAGGGAGGCAGGAAACAGGAGCATCAGTGTGAGTCAGAGCTGCATAGTGAGATCCTGCACCAAAAGAAAAAAAAAAAAAAAAAGAACTAAGTGTCCCGATCTGATGGTGTGTAAGGGCAGGAAGTGACACACTCCTCAGGTATTTGGATGGTGGAGGAGCTTGGCAGGGTAGGGCACTTGTGACCTCTGAAACTTACGGTATAGCCAGGGGCAGTGTGAGTTGAGGTCGAGTATGGAGTGTGGACACTGCTGGAAGAATTCGTTTCTTTAGGGGGTAGTTCTTCCTAGAAGCGACTCTACCAGGATTCAGTGTGTTATGGGGCATGTGTTGTGTACTGGGTATATCTCTGCTGGTGGGGATTGAGGGACCAAATGACAAGAAAAGATTCCTTCCAACCCAGGTGACTATGACAATTTAGCAGCAATCCTCACCACAGTTCTATAGTGTGAATACTATCATCCTTCTGTTCTATACCTGGAGAAACAGAGACACAGAAAATTGAACTTTCTTTCCTAGGGCCAAATGGGTAGTTATAGACCTCAGAATGTATGCTTTTGTCCACTTCAGTATGTTGAGGACAGGAGGGCCACATAAGTAGAAAGAAAGGCGGTCAAGGGAGTTTAAGTCAAATGGTTTTGACTTCCTTAGGTAGTATGTTTATTTCTTGGCACTCAGTGTATTTCAGGAGAGAACATCAGTAAGTGGTAAGTACTGCCCTAATTATTTGCGTATTTCTTCCATAGTCGATGGATATTACCTAGGGCATTAGGTGTGCATAATTCTCAGTGTATGTGTCGCTCACTGTCCAAGTCAACGGATACCCCATGACCTAAGGCTTGCACTTTAAATCACACTGATTATTTTAGAGTGGCCAGCTCTTACCCTAAAATTAATCAGGTTTGGTAACCCTGCCCGAAACAAAAGGCACTGCTGTTCAGTGTGCCATCGATTGCCTTCCAGAAGCCAGTGGCAAAGGCCTGGACTTCCTTTGCATGAAGCTAATTTTTTTTTATTACACAATGTGTTAGTTTCTATAACTGTGACAAAACAATTTAAAGAAAAAAAATACTTATTTTGGGCCCCAGCGTCAGAGTTTCAGTTCACAGCCAGTTGCCTCTTATTTCTGGGCCTGAAGTAAGGCAGAACATCGTGGCCCAACAGTGCAGAGGAGCAACGTTGCTGAACTCAAGGCAGCTGGAAGTAGAGCAAGGGAAAGAGCCCCAGGGGGACCTCCCAGGGGCAGGTATCACTAGCGTGACAACTCCCATGCTGCAGACCCTCCACCTGGTCTCACCCTGCTTCACCTCCCAGTGATTCCAGCAGAGGGTGATTTCTTGTGAAAGTCTTCGTGACCCAGTCAGTTCCCAAAAGCAGCTGGGCTTCAACATATGCGCCTCCCGGAGAGGGGTGGATATAGATATAGAACTTGAAACACCATAGTATAAGCAACAGATTTCTAGAATGGGTCTTTGAGTCTGTCCTCTCCAAGTTTTGGGCAGTTTTCAGCCTAAAATTAAGCACAGCTTATCAGTGATAGTAAGTCTTGAGAGAGAGAGAGAGAGAGAGAGAGAGAGAGAGAGAGAGAAAAGAAAAGAAAAGAAAAGAAAAGAAAAATACATGTGTAGTTTAGGGAGTTTAAAGCAACAGAGATGTATTTCTGCCCATCTATCATGGCCCATGTGGGCACACACATATTTCCTCAGGCAGGACTCAGGCCAAGGAAGCAGCAGTACTAGATGGTTACTGCACTGTTGCAAAGCAAGGCGTGCAGTGATTCCTTCTCTGGTGGTTGGAGCAGGAGAGACGTTCAGAGCTCCTTCTGTTTCATTGACTAGTACAAGTCTGAAGGCCCTATCTAGTGTGGGGGTGGAAGAGCAGAGCCACTGGGCTGTGTGCACAGAAAGAAGGGATTATGATAAACCCAGCTACTACCTCCAAGGGATTTATCTCTAAAAACAAATACACCAACATAAAGGAGTTTCTGGCTAGTGCTTCTTGCTTGCTCCTCCATGTAGTCTAATGAGACAGCGGCTTGCATTGATAGACTTTATTCCTATTATCTGGAGTTGCTGGGATCATTAGGGTCCTGATATAAAGAAAAAGCCTGTTGTCCATCTTCCCCAGGTACCGCTACCCCAGCCACAGTCCACAGGTGATCTGTGGTCATACTGTGCCATTCCTTAGTTTTGCCTCCTTGCTTCTGAGGTTCTTCCATGGAAATGCTCTGCTCACACGTGGTCCCAGCACGCTGCACAGACTTGTGTGTTTCCGTGAGGACACAGATTTATTTTATGTAATTCTTCCGAGTTGCACTACTGTATTTGACTTTGCACTACTTATCCCATAAGCTTTCCATGTAGATTTCCTGTACACCTCTGTTTTGCTGTTTCTGGAACTGACCACTTATTTGTGCTTTTTTTTTTTTTTCTGGTTTTGAGACAAGGTCTCTTTATGTATTCAAGCTAACCTTGATCTCCTTGTATAGTCCAGGCTGGCCTTGAATGCCCAGCAATCTTCCTGCCTCAGCCTCCGAGCGCTGGGATTACAGGCATGTACCACCAGGCACTGTTTTTATTTGTGCCTCTCATTAAAGATTTAGGGATAGAAATGCTGTGTTTTCACCCGTGCCACCCCAGCACATTAACAGGCAGTAACTTAATAGATCTTGTTTGTACTGAAAATTATGGAGATGCTAAATACCTAGGGTTATAGAAGAGAGAAGTAAAGGCATACTAAGTCACAGTAGGTCTCTTAACAAGAGGTCTCCTTTCAACTAAACCATATCTATCCATTAACATTTGATCCTTTTTGTGTTGTATGTAATAAATGATTCAACATATTTAACGCAAGTATTTAACAAGGACTGCACATGATTAGGATTGATTTTCTGCATAATTTATTTGTTTATGCAAATAAACTGTTCACAGTTCTGTTGCCAGGAATAGAAAGGGTTGGTCACAAGGGCACTAGGTGGTTAGGAGACGAGGGCAGTCAGGCTGCTGTAGGTCACACTCAGATGCCTTCCTCTGAAGAAGAAACATCTGAGGTCCAAAAATGTATTCCCAGCTTACAACTGTTATTTTTTTTTCTTTAAACCTCTCAGGAGAAAAATGTGCACTGATTCTTCTAGGTATATTTTCTAAGACCTTCCGTCTCTTTCAAAGCTATTTTTATAAATGTATGTTATAGAAATGGAGACAAGACAATATAAAGCATGTACTTCCAATAATTTGATTCAAGCGGAGCTGCTTTCTGAATCATTAGCACCAGTATTTGGGGTCATTTAGTTATTCAGTCTCTGCATTGGTGGCTTTTCAAGAAAATGAACACTAGATTGCTGATTTGGAGAACTGGCTAAGGCGTGCGGGTTGCCAAGCAGTGCTTCCAGGCACAGTGAGTTAAGCTGTGCATTTAAGTGTGGGGACCATCGCAGCTTGCTCTCAGTGCCTGTATAACGGTGTCATCTTTGGTCTTCAGAGAGCCTTGGTCTGGGATGGTTGCCCTGCCTTTGAGTCATGCAGGGTGGTAGAAGATAGCAATGTGATGGACAGGAAGGAATAAGACACCAGAACCAGGAAAGCGGAAGGGAAAATTATCTTGCCGGGCTAACTCTGTTCAGGGTTCTCCTTAAAAGGCTTCTGGAGCACTCTCTCAAATGTTTTATAGGTTTTCCTCTGGCGTCCTTCTTAACATTGGTTTATTTTTCTTCGCTTTAGCTTTTGGGGGCCAGTGTGTCTTGGCACAGTCTGGGGTCCTTAGATTTGTGGGCAGCAGGGCTGCATGTGTGTGTGATCCAAGCCTGGACAGCCTGGCTGCGAATGGGGTGGTAAGAATAGAGAGAGACACACAAGTCTAACTTCTGGCTCATAAGCCTTTGGACACTGTGTTTCACTGTCTAAAATAGCAGTCGTCTTAATAAGACCAAGATCATTTATTCCTTCTGGAAGTAAGCAGTAGCACTGTCAGCAAAATAAACTAATTTTAGGAAGGCAATATGGAAGAATTTTGTGATGTATTCTGATGTAGGTTGGCGTGACTTGCATTCTTTTGAAGACAGGGCCATTTGTTGGAGCCCTGATCAATTAAAATTGATAATTTTCAGATAATCACAAAAGTATACATGGCAAGGTTGATATGAACATATTGTGAAGATTAGTAAAGACTGAGTTTAGATGCTTCAATTTAATTGCATGACTAGCTGAAAAGAAACTCTTCTTCAGAGATTAACTTCTGATACTGGGAGAAAAACTACAGAGAAGGGGAAAGATAATTTTTTGTCCCTGTCCTCACCCTTGCCATGTTTCTTTCTTTCTTTTTTTGCATATTCCCATGTAGTCTTTTTTTTTTTTTTTCATTGTTGGAATTTAAAATAAGGCAATATATGCAGTGTCCCTCCTTCTTTCCTCATAAGGCTGAGCTGGGTAGGGCTTGGCAGCTGGTGGCAGCTGCAGACCTGTATAAGCATCGGGCTCTTGGGAGGGAGCCAGGGCTACAGTCAGTCCTGTAACTGTGATCGCCTGTCCTGCGAGAGACCATGAGGACGGAGCCACAGCTGGAGGCCAGATGTTCAGGCTGTGAAAGGGAGGTGGGAGTTTGTGGGAACTAATATACCAGTCTTTTTGATCAAGCTACTGCTCCTTTGGAGAAGGGTATAAGTGAAATATAGCTGCTATTTAACTGAACATTTCATTAATATAGTTAAGGAAAATCAAGGAGTTGGGTTGGTCTGTTCTTTTCTAACTTTTGCTGCGATCTCAACTAATAATAAAAAGCAAACTCTCTGAATTTTGTCCTACAAATGAACTGCAAAGTTCCTATTTGTTACTAATAAGAGTTTGAAAAGTAATTTTGTGTGGGGAGCTTTTGAAGTCTCTTCTCAATGTGGTTAATGTAATTAGGACACATGGTCCTTCCCTCCCCGCCACCCTTAATTTTGGCATTGGAATTAAAGTGAAAGGTAAAAACGCTGTGGTTCCCCATCCTTACCAACACTACCGAGATTTAGGAGAAGCATTTATAAGTTATTTTGTGTTCTCAAAATGTAATTAATTTTGTTAAAAACTAAAAATGTTTACTTATTTTGTATGGGAAGTCCATGAGGGGCCAGCTGGTGGTATTATAGACATTAATGGCCTAGATAGATTTAAAAAAAATGAGTTGCTTTATTTTGTAGCTAAATGAATCAAACACTAATGATATCAGAATTTGAGCAAAACCGACGTCCTTTTTTTTTTTTTCTTTTTGCTGTACTGGGGATTGAACTCAGGACCCTGTGCTTGACAGGCAAGCGCTTATTCTACTGAGCTGTCTCCCTGGCCCCCAAAACTGATGTCCTTCAGTCTGGACTTGACATGAAATAATTTTCATTCTAGTGTAAAATTGATGCTTTTTAATAATTTTAGCTATTTGTATGAGGAACTAGTGCAAAAGTCATAATGGCCAGGCAATTCTTTTTTTTTAATTTTTGAAGACTTTTTTTTAAAAAAGTCAAGGCGTGTATATGTCTTTTAAATTAAAAGATACTTAAAGTATCTCTTAACTTCTCTGTGTATCTAGCAGAAGTTTTCTGTGAGAAGTTGGAGAGCTAATTTTAAGCGTGAATGTTAAATTTGTAATGATAAAAGGGCTAGATAATTTTGAAGTCGGGCAGAAAGCCTGAAAAAGAATAGAGATTTTTCAAATCCTTGGAATGTCTGGAGACTTGGAAGTCAAAAGAAGGCTTATGAGTGATGACAGAGGCCACTCCGGGATGTACAGCTCAGAGAAAGATGACAGCCAGACTTGACTTTAGGGGGCAAATCAGGCGCTGAAAGTAAAAGTTCCATCTGGATGCTTAAATGATGTGTCCATGAAAGACGATGGGAAATTTTCTCCAATTCGGTGTGGGCTGATGCATGGAATAAATCGCCGGCTTCCTCAGTCTGTGTGGGGTTGCCTGCATCCTCACAGGCTCGCTGACCTTGCCCTTCTCCTTGTGCTCCAGGAGAGACAGCGCCTGGAGACCATCCGCAGTCTCTGTGCCGAGTACACCAAGCCTGATGGCCGCCTGTCCACAGGCACCACCGTGGCCGATGTGCAGAAGATCAACAAAGAACTAGAGAAACTGCAGCTCTCTGATGAGGAGTCTGTGTTTGAGGAAGCCGTGGTGTACCCTGATACAAGATACCGGTGCCACCAGAAGGGCTCTGTCCAGGATGCTGACCTGGTGAGCCTCGGAAGCCTCAGCCAGAGCACTGCCAGCCTCCTCACCCCCAGGAGCATGAGGAACGAGGAACTGCTCAGGGAACTCACCAGGACCCCACCACCACCCTCCTCTGCCTTCCTGAAAGCTGCCAGCGAGTCCTCCTACCTAAGTATCCTACCAAAGGTAATGCTCGGGGTGGAGACCACCGCTCAGGTACCTAGGGCTGTACATGTGTTTTAGTCTGGTAACTACACATTTTACCATGTAAATTTTCCTGATGTTCTCCAGGAGGCTTCAGTTTTAAGGGGTAATTAGCCAGACAAGGTGCCACATATTAGGGCATTTATTATGAAGTCACCAGTTTGGGCTGTGAAAACTACTGCAGCCACACAGAAGGGCAGAAAGAAAAGTTTTTCCTCTTCCTGCTCCTTCTCAGTTGAACAGCTGAGAAATCAATATTGTTAAGTGTCCTACCTGCCTTCCAAGTATTTTCTATGCATACGTAGCTATATAGTGTAGGTACAG
Source organism: Capromys pilorides (assembly GCA_004027915.1). NCBI lineage: Eukaryota > Metazoa > Chordata > Mammalia > Rodentia > Capromyidae > Capromys > Capromys pilorides. The sequence continues at coordinate 11,612 of PVKN010021237.1, forward strand.
ACACACATGCATACACTGTTATGTAGTTTCTGCTCACTAAGGGATTTGGACATCTTTGCCTGCTAGTGCAAGCAGCCCTGCCTCATTCTTTTTAGGAACTTAGAATTCTATTGTTTATAAGTTGTTTCCAGTCTTTTATTTTTTTTCAGTCAAAATTGCAGGATATATATTTTTGCTCATATGTGCAAAGGTATTTGTGGGGTCACTTATCTAACATAAAATTGAGAACTTTGTATGTTACTCATTTTAATAGTTCCAAGTAAACTATACTTCTGACTGAGTCTTGTACATTGTTTTCTATACGGTTGCCAACATATTGCATATTAACAGAATTTTTCATTTTGCCAAATTGATATTCTACTTTCTCGTTATATATGTAAGATCTTATTTTCGTATTTTAAATTGTTATCTATAATTTTTGATCCATTTTAAAGAAATAATTTCATTTAGCTTGTGTTTATTGAATTGTAAGTCCTCTTTGTCGTAACTAAATCAGTCTTTTTGTCATGAGTGGTCTTTGTACTGATTTTGTTCATGATGGTTTGGAGGAGGCATACATAACTGTTGCATTTATTTGTAGTACGAATTATTACTTGCATTTTTCATTGCATGTTGATTTTTAAATGTCCTCTATATTTGAAGGTTTCTTAAGTGGGATTCAAAGACAATTTTTTGATGTTATTTTTGTCATACAGGTTAAGAATTTTTGCCATGAAGTGAAAAAACAAAAATTTCCACTTAGGGGGCCTTTGGGTTGCTCAAGCATCTGCTCAGGTAAATGCAGTCAGATGCAGGGGACTGGGATTTGATCCCCAGCTCTAAAAGCTGACACACCCTTAAGGCAGTCTGAGCCAGCGGGAGGGAGGGGGGATCCCACTTATTTTCTAAAAAGAATTTGAAGGAATTTATAAACATATATATATATATATATATATATATATATATATATATATATATATATATATATATATTTGGCCAGGGAGATAGCTCAGTGGTGTAGTTGCCTGCCTGGTAAGCAGAAGTTCCTGAGTTCACTCCCCGGTAGCAAAAACAAACAAATAAATAAATAAATAAATAAATAAATAAATAAATTTTAAAAATCATTTTACTAGACTAAAGCTAGAGCACCAAAATAAAGAGTAGAAAGTGACACAGTATGTATAAGATAGATTGATTTATTTAAGAATGCACATGGTAATTACATAGTAACTCTTTACCATTAAGTTGAATCTGAGAATTGTAGCAGTCATGGACACAAAACAATGACAGTGAAAAACATGTGTTAGTTTATTTTTTGTCACAAGAGGAGGACATAAACTGTTTTTTGAAAAAAAAATAAATCACAGTGTTAAATTCTGCCAGTAATTTACTAGATGTAATATTCTCTGGGGGAGTCTGTGTATTTTCCTAATTTCTGTTCAAAATACTGAGCTTACGTGTTCTCTCCAAAGGCTACCTTTTAGGAACAGGTTTCCTCCTAGGTAAAGCTGAAGAGAAAGCTGTAGGGTCTGAAGAAGCAGATCCTGCCGTGTGTTTTTAATTGCTCAGGTATTCTCTTGTGGAAAAGGAGTCTTCTGGAGCTTAGGGCAGCATCCCTGGCCACAAGAGACAAAAGACTGCATCCTTTTGAGACGACCAGGTGACCTTGTGGCCCAGTGATGTGCAAATGGGAGGCTATGTGCCTCCAGGAATGAGTTCTCCTTTGTTACTGTTTGAAGATGGGTGTATTTTGACTCGAAGAGGGACAGAAAACGCAAAAACAAATGAGCTCCTTTTTTATTTTGAAAATGCTTATTCTCTCATTCATCTGCGCAGTGGAGATTTGTTTCATAAAGCAGACAGTAGTGCTTGTTAGCTGATGTATGTTAAACAAAATGGAGGAGAAAAGAATGTGAAAAATTTATTTAGACAAACAAAGATCTTATGCTATTTACGAAACTTGAGATTTACTTACCTGGAGTTTATGATGTAAAAATATGGTGAATATTTAAATTTTAAAATATTATTGTAGAAGACACATGGCCATTGACTGTACCCCAGATACTCCTTCTGATTTGAGTGACACTTATCCTGTCCCTCTTGCCAGTTTGAAGCAGTTCTGAAAGTCCTCTTTTACAAGTATCTTTAGTTATACTCGTCCCTTGCTGTCTAAATCAATTTGAAACTCTTACTTTTCACGGTGATTTTGACTATGACCATGACATTGACCATTGTCAATGTATGACTACATTGACAGTAGTTCAGTGGTGTGGGACCCAGTAAATAGGGTGATATGGAAACTCTTCAATGTTTTTACAAGCCTGCCTTTCCATTGGATGGCACTCAGTAGTGGAATTCACTGTATTTTTGATCATCTCAGAGAAATTAGAGTAAAAGGCATTATGTTTGAAAACATTCATGGAAGAGGACTTCCAGAACTGCTTCAGAAAATGGCAAGAATGAATGGCAAGTATATTTGAAGAAAGGGAGACTATTTTGAGAAAGATTCATAACATCATGACTTCCTGTAACAAATATTTCAGATTTAAACATTCCCTTTATTTTTTAATCACTGCTTGTACTTTATCTGACACTTAAAGATGCACAGGATCAAGGACATAAGATAATTTTATTATCTTTGTGAGCCTATCACCATCTAAGGCCAAAGCTGATTTACTGGGAGTAGTTCCCACCGTATCTTTTACAGCATTTGTTTTACAGCAATTGTTTTAGCTGCAAAGAAAATCCCTGTAGCTTCACCTTGTTGGGATGCATCCTGAAGTGATCTGCAGCAAAAGGGACTGGTGGGCCCTGCCCTACCCTCTCTGTGTGAGTCAAGCTATTTTAAAGATGGTGTATCAAGGAGGAATCTACATGTGTAATGTGATTATTAAAGTATGGCACTGTGCCAGTGAATTTTGGCCACTACTTTAAAAATAACCCCAGAGAAATTACAGCAAAAGGCATTATGTTTAAAATCTAACTTTCTCTATCACTGTAAGATTAAAAGCTGTTCAGTGATGGCTATAGTTTGCCTCTCTTTGATTTTCTTTTGTGGTTAATGAGATTATGTAATTTTAACACCATTTTATTATGAAGCATTAAATTTGGAATGTTTCTTAAAAATTTTCATCTTACGAATAACAAATGCCTCACTGATATTTCCTGGATGTCTTTCATTACTACAAGTACCTCTTAAACTATCTGTTAAATGTACCAATTGTGATATTTTCTGAAAACCTAGAGGCCAGCCAGATAACTCAGCAAATTAAAGCACCTGTTTAGGCAAATGCAGAGACGTGGGTTTGATTCCCTTCTGGGCTGGCACACTGAGACTGGGATTGAGACTGGGTGTGGTGTGTATATCTGTAATCCTAGTGCTTGGGAAGCTGAAAAACAGTAAGGATCACTACAAGTCTGATCTGTGTAGTGAGACCCTGGAGATCCTGTACTAAGTACATAAAAATAAAATAAAATAACTGTGAGTTACAAAAATACTTAATATTTTCACTGCTGTTATTCTCAGTTACTTCTAAAGTTTATAGTTTTATAGATTTTGCTCAGTTGTTTTGTCTTTTCTTAATGCTTTACTTCCACCAGTGAGAGATATTTTTAAACCATGTTGGAAGTAGAAACTTAATATGTCATGTTGACCCAACAGGATACTGGCCTTTGTGAGGTTTCCTGTTGGATTACTGGGCAGTGATTCTGGAATGCCATTCACTGTTTTCTCATGGCCTAAAATCAGCACCCACATATTAAGGCAACCAGTTTCATTGTTTGTAATAAAAAGGTCAGCAGTTGTTTCATTAGTTGGTAAGTTGCTAGATTTAAGATGGCAATTAAAAAGCTAAATGTCAGAGCCTAGAAGGCTCAGGCACATGAGCCTGAGCTCTAAGTAACCTGAGATACTGAGTTCTCGACCATTTACTCTATTTAAGGAGCTGCAAAATGAGGATTAATGAATGTATAATATGGCACGATAAATATTTTCTTGAAGTTATTATTAAGATTGAT
>PVKN010021238.1:0-15608 GCA_004027915.1 Capromys pilorides
GGAAGTGCTGAAGACATTCTGCTTTTGAGGAAATTCAACACCAGCTTTTTGTACTTTTGAATGTAGCTCTTCATCAATATATTATTAATAATTAATCAGGTAACATCCTATAAATATCTGTAATTGCTACTTCGCAGGACGGCAGTGAGGAATAAAGGTAATATATATAAAATGCCTGACACATCAGTGATATTTATGGAAGAGTAATTACTGTTGATACCGTGAACTGGTGTCAGCTCTGCAATCAGACTGACTTGAATTTAAGTCCCAGCCCTGGAGATCTAATACCGAGCAAGTTAGATAGAGGTCATAAGTCCTCGGTCTCCTCATCTGTAAACGGCAGGAGAACAGTTCCCGTTTCCCGCTCTGTGGCAGTGCTAGGAGAAGGCATTTAGCACGGTGCCCATCATGGGGGAACGATCACCAAATGCCAGCTATTGTTCAGTGATGACGGGGCTCTTACACTCTGCTTCTGACTTCTCCCAACCCACGGCACCTGCCAGACCCTGGTTATTGACTTCAAACACCTTCTTACCCCTTTGAAAAACAAGACATATACATAATGAAAATTCCGAAACCTACTTGGAAGCATTCCTTTGGATGCGTCCCTTCGGATCCTCACTGAGTCTGTTACGATTGCTTTGAATTTCCTTTCAACTCCAGGCCCTCGCTCTTTGCCATTATTATTTTAATTTAGGGTGCCAGCCCAGCATGCCAACTCAGCATGTTTTGCATCTTGGAAACTGTGCTCAATAATAGTTTGGTCCTGGATTATACTCATGGTGTTTGACTCAAGTCCACAGTTTTCTTTCTTTCTTTCTTTCTTTCTTTCTTTCTTTCTTTCTTTCTTTCTTTCTTTATTTCTGGCAGGCCTGGAGTTTGAACTCACGACCTTGCACTTGCCAGGCAGGCACTTGTGCCACGGAGCTATCTCCCCAGCCCCATCTTTCTTTCTTTCTTACTTTCTTTCTTTCTTTTTTTTTTTTTTGCATTTTAGGGAAGGGTCTACAGGGCGTTCAGGGTCTCACTACTAGATCAGACTCGTAGTGATCTGCCTGTTTACAACTTCCCAAGAGCTGGGATTACAGGCACCTGCCACCAAGCCCAGTCTCAAATGCTATCTCAGCACGCCCCGGTGGTGGGGCCGGCAAGGCAGGCCCAGAGATGGATCCCCTGACCCTTGTGCCTGCTTGCACATGCTTTAGTCTGCTGAACTATTTGGCCAGCCCTTCACGTCCACAGTTTTCTTCTCCAGTTGTCGCTTGCCTGTCCTGTGCCCCCTGCTGTGAGAATCCACCCCTACTTGGTATCTTAGCAGGACCGCTCACTGGGTGCCTGGTGGCCTCCTCTAGCCTGTGCTGTCCTCCTGTGCTATCTCTGTTTGTTGCCTAGAGTCCTTAAGCCTGACTTCTTTCCGCTTGTCCTCTTTTTCTTTATAGTTTCCTCTTGCCGGAGGCTGTAATGATGCAATTTAAATATCTGTGTTATTTTTTCAGGCTCTAGCTTCTAAAATAAAGAATATGCTAGGTGACTTGGCTAGGAGGAAGATTTAAGTACACTGTTTATTTTGAGACAGAGTCTCACTACGCAGTCCAAACTGACCTTGGGCTCACTTTATAACCCAGGCTGGTCTTGCCTCACAACGATCTTCTTGCCTCCCGAGTGCTGGGATTATAGATGTACAGCACCATGCCAAAGTTAAACATACTGTATATTTATATTTTCTAAAAATCTATATCTATCTATCTATCTATCTATTTATCTACCTATCTATCTATGCAGCTCAGACTCATAGTGATCCTCCTGTCTCAGCCTCCCCAGCATAGGAATTAGAGGTGTGCGCTACCATGCCTGGCTTCAGTGGCTGGCACCCAGCCCCCGGAGTTCTGGGGTCAGTACGGCATGCAGTACCAGGAATCCAACCCAGATCCTTGCACTTTCCAGGCAAACACTTAGACTGCCAAACTCTCTCCCCAGCCCAAGCATACTGTATTATATGTAATGGTTATAATCCTTTTATCAGCTATAGATGGAATTTTTTGCAAATGATTTTTTATTTTATTTTCCTTATTTTATGAGAAAAGATAAAACAAAATTTCATAACAAAATAAGTGAATAACAGTAGTTAATACACTGTTATCTTTAAAGGAGTTACTCAGAATACAAGATACAGGCATAAAAGTTTCAATATTAACACATACCTTCCTTTTCAATGAACTAAGAGACACTAATAGTTTAACTGACTTGCATTTTTTTCTGCCTTTCCCTTTTTGTCCTTTCCCCTTTCCCCAGATCCTTTTTCCTTTTGAGCAATTTCTTCCCATTTCATCATTTCTATTGTACCTCTTACACCTGATTTGCTCCCTCAGTTTCTCACACCAGGGAGACAGTACAACAAACCTTTCACTTTAAATAGACCAGGAGTCATAACTATTTCCTATTAGTGAATGTTTTGTAAAGTAGATCACTCACAGGTCCATATTTGTGCACAAAAATATGAGAATGCTGATACTGTGTCAGATCTTTAACTCATCTGGGATTCTCTCTACATGAAAGATCTATGAAGATCACAGCTACCAGACTCATTTGGAAACAGAAAGAGACCCTACCACTTCCACCTCCTGGCCATATTTATAGAAATCATAACACAAGGGCTGGGGATGGCACTCAGGGCTGGGGATGTGCATGGTTAGTATAAGTGAGGTTCTGGCTTCCGTCCCTTGCACCAACTCCCCAATATAAATAAAATGGCCATACGTGACTTCTGGGCAATGAAGCATATTTGTTTTCTTCCAAAATCTCACTAAATCTGTGTGTGTGTGTGTGTGTGTGTGTGTGTGTGTGTGTGTGTGTTTGGGACCGAGAGAGAGACAGAGACACAGAGAGACAGAGACAGAAACACACACAGACACACAGAGAAAGAGAGATAGACAGACACACAGACAGACAGAGACAGACAGACAGACACATACACACACGCATACACACACACACACACACACACACACACACATATACACACACTGAGACCAAATGAGATACCAGGATATAAATCAACAAGGAAAAGGAGAGCAGGGGAGGAGAGCGCTATGTAGGGGAGTTGTCAGCGGTATTCAAAGGATGGAGAGGATAACTGGCTTAGCAGAGAGGAGAAAGCCAAAGAACCAGTGTCCTCTGGGTTGTTACAGGTAGCAAGCCAAAACCCTTTGCAGAACCCCAGAAAGAAATGGAAGGTCTCAACTGGGTGGAACTGCAAGCCAAAGGACTGAGTAAAAGTTGGAATGGTCAGAGTAGGCTCCCCACACGGGTCACACGGGACCCTCCCCTTTCCTGCGAGAGGGTAGATGGAGGTTTGCTTTCTGCGGAGTGGGAACCACAGAGGTCTTGAACTCAGGACCCTTGATGTGGCTGACATGGGAGTTTGTATAAGGAAGGGAAGGTGGGGCCAAGCACACCTGTGCTCGGCTCCCGTGATTCTCGAAGGCCTTCTTATGTTCCAGTAGGAAGGAGACTCCCCCATAGGAGAATGACTGTACCCCAAAAAGCCACAGGTCCTGATATTTGAATGTTCCACCCATTCCTTTAAAAAAATACCAGCTGAAATTTTGCCCAATAATCCTATAGAAAAACCAGTAATCAGTTGTCCCCAGCATGCACACATGGGCTTGGGACTCAGGCAGAAGTGCTTATACAGGCCTGGATGGCCCAGGATCATAAGGGAAAGAACTGTGGTGAGTTTGTTGTGAAAAATGGATGAAAAAAATATTAAAAAGGAACTTGGGGGAAAGGAAATAATCCACAAAGCACGAAAAAAGCAAAAAAGGGTATATTTCTCAGAAAAGGACATATCTCTGAAATAAGGAGAGCAAAGTCTTATTTTGGTTTTTGGTGTTGAGACTCAAACTCAGGACCTTGCTCTTGCCAACTAGGTTCTGTGCTGCTGAGCTGTATCCCCACCTCAGAACAAATATTTTTGCCTATAAAAATAAGCAGAAATTTAAAAGCTCAAAACAAGATATATCAGAACTAGAAAGCTTGAAATGTTAAATGACAGGATACAGGAAAAAGTTAGATATAAAGAACAGGCAAAAAACTTAAATCAAAAGGAAGTGAAAAAAGAATATAAAAGAATTTATTTATTTATTTTTTTCTTTTTGTGAGACCAGGGTTTGAACTCATGACCTTGCACTTGCCAGGCAAGCACTTGTGCCACGGAGCTATCTCCCTAGCTCCAAAAGAATTTAATCGAAAGTATGAATAACTTAAAATAGGCAAATAATAAGCAATACACGGATAATAGGATTCCCTGAAAAAGAAAACTAAAGGAAAGAAACAAGAAAAAAGCAAAACAAAGCAAAATAAAACAAGGGCTTGCCACATAGCTCACCAGATTAATGCACTTGTTTGGTCCCTAGCTCTATAGGCCCTGCTGGCCCCACCCAGGGCGTCCTGAGGTGGTGGCGCACACCTGTAATCCCAGTGCGTGGGAGGCTGAACACAGACCGATCTCTGTGAGTCCGATCTGTGTAGTGAGACCCTGCAGACTCTGTACTAAATACATTTTTTAAAAAATAATAAAAAAATAAAACAACAGTCACAAGAAACTATAATCCATAATTTTTTTTTAAAGATGAAAGTACACAGTAAAAGAACACACTGAATACCTATAGTTCGCAATGAACAATACCAAGCCATATCTGAACTTTAACAAAGGCAGGGCAAGCGACTTATGAGGGAAAGAAAATAAATTGTCATTGGGTTCCCTGGCAGCAATAATTCATGCCCAAAGAAAGAAGTGTGTCCAAGATACTAAAGCCATGGAAATGCAAGTCTAGCAGAAACTTAGGAGGCACAGGAGCCCAGAAAAACAGAACAATTCAGCAATAACGAACTAGCACTGAAAATATACTCTTAAAATATTATGTCTCATTTGAAGAAGCCAAGCTTTGGAAAAAAAATGGCTGGTTCCACATCTAGGGCAAGAGGCTTGCAGAACGAGGCTGGACCAGGTCAGTCAGCAAGGAAGCAATGGAAGATCACGGCAGGCAGGTCAAGGACTTGGAAACCAACTGTGAGATGCTGTCTTTCCCTGGATGAAGATGCGCTGACGTGCTGGGCAGGTGGCGCATGCCCACGATCCCAGCACTGGGGAGGAGGAGGCAGGAAGATTGCCATAAGTTTGAAGCCAGCCTGGGCTACAAAGTGAATTCAAGCCAGCCTTAACCACATAGTGAGACTGTGTCTCAAATAGATAGATAGATAGATAGATAGATAGATAGATAGATAGATGATAGATAGATAGCCCGGGGTTCACTGGGGCTTCTTAAAGGACAGGGTGGCAACTTCTGATTTTCAGGCACACAGAAGTCACTACTCTGTCCTACCAACAAGTATGGAACATCACAGAGTCAACTGGTGTCCCTACAATTGGAGAGATTGATGTGTACAAAGAGTCACAACTTGCCAGGCTAGACCAGGAAATCCCTAGGAGAAACTGCTGTGGGAAGCGCTGTCTAAGAAGGAGAGGCTGATCTGTAATGGAAGAATTACTGGAGGCCCATTGTGACCAAGAGAAAGGTAAAGGAACCCATGGTGAGGTGGGAGCAGCAGGGACAAGTCGTAGGAAATCGGCCTCCCAGAGCTCTGCTGTGTTCTCACTGCCAATGTCTGAGAAAACCCTCCCCTGTTTCTTAAGTGGAAGAAAGAGCCTTTAAAAAAATATGCTAAACACTCAGTTCTGCCTTCAGCCGAACCCGCTTTACCAGAGCTGAACCTAGTGGGGTTCTGCAAGAGCCTACCCAGGAAAGGGGAGGAGGTCAGGGGACAGCTAACTCCAAGTCTGTGTCAGAGAGGGAAACGGCCAACTCTAGCCCCTCGGGTCACCCTGTCTCAACTGAGGTGACAGCAGCCAAATAAAACTTCACAGCACCAGGAAAGGCCATAGCTCAGGGACATAGGCTCTCCAAAACCCTGAGGTCTCACTACAGGACTGTGGAATCCTTTCTCTCCTACAGCTTCCCACTTGATCATTAAAGGCCTATTCTACTCAGTACATTATGTTTGCCTTTCAAGACAAAAATTACAATGCACGTTAACAGGCAAAGCATACCAGTCTGAAGAGACCAAGCAGGCACCAGAACAAAGACAGTCTTTCCAGTTGTGAGGTAATATATGTATAGTAGCTGCTAACAAAGCTGGCACTAGATAAATATCAAATTTTGTCAACATTAAATCACAAAATCACATTCCTAACCTTTGTTCTGATTTTTGTGTGTGTGTGTGTGTGTGTGTGTGTGTGTGTGTGTATGAACAAATACATGAATGAATGCTAGGAGAATTGTACAGTCTGCGTGTGGTAGGTTCAAGAAGGAAGCAGGCCAGAAGTTGTATATGGGAAAAATAAGTAGTAAAACACCAAGCATGGATGAGTATATTTTAGGGCTAGAACAAAAATAGGTATATTCTTTTCAGCACCTCATTGAGGAGAATGCTGATACATGAGTATCAAGTATGTGATGCAATAAATTAAGTAGTCTCTACTGGCCTCAAATTATGAATGAATACATACAGTTATGTCATAGGATGTACTGAATAGGTTGCCTGTATTAAATACAAAAGAAAAGTCATGATTCAGAGTTACTAAGAAGATGGAGAACTGCATAAATTAAGAATGAAGGTGCTAGGTGTGGTGGTGCACACCTGTAATCGCAGCACTCAGGAGGCTGAGGCAGGAGGATCACTGTAAGTTCAAGGCCAGCTGGGGCGACATAGTGAAACCAAGGTCAGCCTGAACTACACAGCAAGACCCTGTTTCAAAAAAAAAAGAAAAAGAATGAAAGTGACATGTGGATTTGAATGCTATGACAACTGTTACTAATGGTAATTATCTCCTGAAGTGCCTGGCAAACGGGTAGATGAGCCCTTTAGCAGACACCAGCCAATTAGACAAGCCAGAACGACAGCGATCTTCTTTCTTTTTCCAATCACTCTAGACTCTGAGGACACTTAGAATAGAAAGGGGCCAGCCAAATATTTCTTGAAGTACTCAAGCATTTCTTAAAGTGGTTCATCTCTCCAGTAAGATGCTCTGTGTCTCCAGAGATCATACTCTGAAAAGGACAGATCGTTTGGACAGGATTCCAGCCAAAAATACATAACCTGAGTCTAATCACTGCACAAGACCAGCCAAAGCCACAATACGGGATGCTCTCTAAAAGAGCTGGCTTGTATTCATTATAGAATGTCAGTGTCACAGGGCACAGAGACAGGCAGAGGGGTTGTTCCAGATGGAGGGAAACAAAAGAGATGTCTTTCTGAAGCTGATATGTGCTCCTAGAGTGGGACCTTTCTAGACTGGAGAAAACTGTACTATAAAATGCATTACTCCAGAACACAGCAGCCAGGCTTTGATCCCCAGTGTGCTTTGCTGGTCTCACCCCTGGGGCTCGCTGAGAAAGCAATTGAGACTGGGTGTGGTGGAGCACACCTGTACTCCCAGCACTTGGGAGGCAGAAAACAGGAGAATCACTCTAAGTTGGATCTATGTAGTGAGACCCTGTAGACCCTGTACTAAAATACAAAAAAAAAATTTAAAAAAATATTGGACAGTTGCTAAAGGGCTCATCTACTCCTTTGCCAGGCACTTCAGGAGATAATTACCATTAGCAACAGTTGTCATGGCACTCGAATCCGCATGTCACTTTCATTCTTTTTCTTTTTTTTAAACAGGGTCTCACTGTGTAGTTCAGGCTGGCCTTGGGTTCAGCAGGTCACCCTGGCTGGCCTTGAACTTACAATGATCCTCCCGCCTCAACCTCCTGGGATTACAGGTGTACACCATCACACCCAATTGGAATATAAATTGTGCATTTGAGAAGAGTATACTAATAGTAAATTTCCTGAATTTAATAGCTGAGTAGTGATTATTTAGAGAATATACTTATTTTTAAGAAATGTACACTGAAGTTTTCAGGAGACATAGAGGAATGATATGAAATGTACTCAAATAAAAAGAGACAAGAGAAAAAGATTGATAAAGAAAATGTGGCAAACTATTAAAAATATAAGTCTTGGTAAAGTATGTATAAAACTTTTCTGTGTATTTTTGTGTGTCTGTGGTTGCATGTTTATGTTGCTAGAGATTGAACTTAAGGTCTTGTACTATTTTTGCAACTTTCCATAACTTTGAAATTACATTAAAATTAAAAAGTTAATATTAAAAAGTGACCATGGGTGACTTGAATCAGAATACTGAAATACAGTATTTCCTAAGATGTTAGATTTATGCCACTAGCTACTGAATGAAAAAATTCTTGGAATAGACCCTGAGAATTTTCATTTAAAAATTATTCTGGATCTGAGTGTGGTGGTGCACACCTATAATCCCAGTACTTAGGGGCTTAAAGCAGGAGGACTGCTTCAAGTTCAAGACCAGTCTGGGCTACAATGTGAGCTCAAGGCCAGCCCGAGCTGCATAACGAGACCCTGTCTCAAAAAGACATACATAAATAAATAAATAAATAAGAAAATTATTCTGGTAAATATTATGCATACTGAAGTTTGAAAAACCATATCAGGGTAGACTTCAAAGAATGCTTTGATCTTGTTTCATTGCTGGGGCATTTTCCCAGTTTCACCAAGCTAGACCTTTGAAGTCTATTATGCCCAGACTATTATAAAATGTCATATGCTTGTCATGTAGCATGCAATGTACATATAGGTATAAAATTCAGTTCGCACAATATTTTTTTCAATTACTATAATTATACCCCTTAAAGATAAAGAAATGGGAGCATAAAAGAGAGATTACAAGAATTGCCAAGGTCATGTAACTATTAAAGGACAGAGCCAGGATTTGACTCCAAGGACAATCTGCTGTTAGGGCCACCCTCTCACTATGCTGTTGAATTGATCTAGGAAACCACAGGTTAATGTGATTTGCTTTGGCTACCATAAAACTGATGTGCTGTTCATCACTTATAAAAACAGGCTTCAGCTCCCTGTTTAAGAGGAGGAAGTGGTGAGGCTAATGCAGTGAGTGTTATTATGAGGGCATGGAAATGTCCCTGCTTCTCTCTCCTGGCAACAAAGCAGTGGCCCTGAAATTAAGACAAGGTGACAGCCCTTGTCTTCCTCCTAAGCTCTGTGAGGATTTTCCCGTCACAGATCTCCAGATCCTCTTCAACCTGCAGAAGCCAAGCATGGTGACCTCCGGCTACATGGGCACCAAAGATGGGCCCTTAGCATGCAAGAGCTTCCTCACAGAGGTGGGATGTCAGAGCACTGTTGAACTAGGAATGGGATTACCCACCATAAACCCAGGCAATGCCTAGACTAGCATGTGAAGAGCCAGTCTTGCCACCCTGTGAGGAGGAGCCTGAAGACAATCCAGAGAAGCCAGCCTCTCACGGAGTTCAGACATCAGCCTTGTGGAGAGTTAGGCAGGTGCCTGTCTCACCACTGACATGACATGGCCGGACTGGAAACCAGCTTTCTAGTTCCAGAGGCCACAGTTTACATATAGGTGGCCATTTGTTGGGATGTTGGCATCACATATTTATTCAGATTGGTAAGTATAACACTTTAATTAGAAAAACAAATTCTAAATGTGCTTCAGCTAGCTCCAAATGAAATGTAAAGAATTAGTATGATTTTTATTGAAAGATTCATCTATGAGTGTGTGTGTGTGTGTGTGTGTGTGTGTGTGTGTGTCTGTGTATGTTTTGCTAGAGTTAAACCCAGGGCCTCACCCATGCTAACCATGTATACTGAGTCATACCCTTAGCTCTGAGATTCACCTTTCCTAATGAGAAAAATGAAAGGTTAGGAAAAACAATTACCGTTTTGAAAGGAATTAAGGTCTGTCTTGGATGAACCCCACTGTAGTGCTTTTTTTTTTTTTTTTTGGTGTAGGGTCTCACTACTATAAGTTCTGACTTATAGTCATGCTCCTGTTTCCTGCCTCCCAAGTGCTGGGATTACAGGTGCACGCCACCATGCCTGGACTCTGTAGTGCATTTTTAAGAATACTTGGGTTGAAGGTAATGTGTTTTTTAGGTTTTGTTTTTACTTTTTCCACAGTGTTAGGGATTGAACCCAGGACCATCCCCATGCTGGATGAACCCTCTACCACTGCTGTAACTAACATCACCATGATTTTGTACATAGAAAACTTCAAGGAATGTTTGAAGTTTCAAGAAAAACTATTAGAACTCATACAAAGTTCAGCAAAGTTGTTGTAGAATACAATATTAATAGTATATAAAAATTAATTATAGCTCTATATACTTGCTATAAAACATCTTGAACTAAAATTGGGAAACCAATTCTATTGACAGCAACATAAAAAAAATGCTTAGAAATTTAATAAAACACACAAAATCTTTACTCTGAAAAGCCATGACAGTAGTGTTGAAATTAAAGAAAACCTAAACAAATGAAAAGATTTAATATTGTTACGATGCAGGATTCTCCAGGCCATTTACAGAAGCAACATGATCTTTATCATAATTCTACCTGGGATCTTTGCAGAAATTGGCCATAAAATCTACATCTCAGCATGGCCGAAACAACCTTGGAAGAAGATAGCTGACTCACATATCACAATTGCAAAACTTACTATTAAGCTACAGTCATCAAAACACCATGGTACTGGCACAAGGTGAGACATACCAACCAATGGATAAACTTGAGAATCCCAACACAAACCCTCACACTATGGTCAGCTGATTTGGACAAGCATACTAAGAATGAAGAAAAAACAGTATATTTTAATAACAAGCAGTTCCAGCTCAACTGGATAGCCATAAACAAAATAATAAAGTTGACCTCCTACCTTGTACTATATGTAAAAATTAAACTCAAAATGTACAACTCAAACTCTCAGAAGAAAGCATCTGTGTCAATCTTTGTGATTTTGAATTAAGCAATAGTTTCTTATATGTGACACCAAAATAAAGGTAACTTTTTGATAGGTTGAAAGTGTTATTTAGGTAAAAGCTACATATGACACACCTAACCTCTCAAACAGCAGAGCTTTAGCCACCTAGGACACTGTTGTCCTTGTGATCTTGAGACTAAACAGATCCTGAGGCTCTGTGGTGCTGCCTGGCATCACAAGAGAGCGTCCTACTACACGTCCCTGGTCCAGGAAGAGACCCAAATTCAAAGCTGCAAGTGTGGTTTCTACTGACTGCAGGGCGTGTCACTTCTGTGCCTCCATACTGTGAGAAAGTGTGAGTGAAGCCACTGTAATACATGGATATCTGTAAATAAGACAATGTATTTTAGATGGAGCAAAGCACATGGGGAACTGCTCAGGGAGCTGGATTTCTGGTGACTCATAGGGCTGGAGGTCATATGTATTGTGTTATCTTTCTTTTCAAAGTAGTGCGTGTTTTGTTTTATTTTTCTCTAAACCTAACAGCCTCAAAACGGGTGTGGCAAAAAAATACATCCAGGGCCCAACCTAGTTTTGCTGGACAGGTAAAACACAAAGGCCAAAGGGAGGGTAAATTGCAGAGGAATAGAGGGATGACAAAAGTGACAGTGAGAGAAGTCCAGAGGACAAAGGGGAGAAGGAGAAGGAGGAGATGGGAGGAACCAAGGCAGCAGAGGAAAGGAGCCAGAGCTGGAAGAACAGGAATCTGTGGTCAGAGGCCAGAATGATGAAGTCTGAGATTCCATCACTGACGAAACTGTGGCTGCTGACAAGATCCAAGGTGACCCAGACGGTGGGGTGCTCCTGGGTGGGTGCCATGCACTCTCCAAACCTACTTCCTTAGAGCTCCTAGATGTTGAGCTACCTTTTAGCTTTTTTGATAGAATATATTAGCCTCCGAGATGAAGGGAGGATTTATTGTCGCTTCTCAAAGCTAAAGAGAACATATGCTCCCCACACATTTGATGACCAAATCACCTAAACTCGGCCTCATCATAATCAGGAGCTTCTCAGAATTACTTCCTACGTTAGGGTTAGTGTGCACTGACTGACATCAATTAATTCAATTATAAATCACTAAGTGCTGTGGAGTATCATAGGGCTCTTTTAGAATAAAACAATAATTTTAAGATATGCTGATTATTTTCCAAAGAAAACTCCTATGGCTGAGGAGATAGCTCAGTGGCATAAGTGCCTGCGGGGCAAGTGCAAGGTCCTGAGTTTGATTAGGGTAGGGCAAAGAAAACTCGTATGTACTGACTTGTATACAAATATACCAAAGGAACTGGCAGGCTTATCAGAGATTTTAAATATAACTAGAGAAAAACAAACAGAAAAGTGATTAGAAATAAACTCTGATGCTGCAAGCTTCTTCATTGTTGGCCTGGCCCACAAGTCTAACCTCTTATTTCAAACACCACCAATTAGTTTTGGTGCAGAAAAATGGATTCCAATTCAAAAGTTACATAGATCTTTTGTTTATGCTGTGGAAAAGGTGGAACATCTTGCAGAAAGTGTTACAATTACCACAAATCTCAATAAGAATCATAAGTAAACAACATTTTCCTGAGCTATCTTTAGCACATGGACTTCCGAGTAAGACAGGAGCAAGCATTTGTGGAACGTGCTGCCAGGAGCAGAGGTCTTCACCAATAAAAACTAGATTAAAAACTTAGGGAAGCCATGGAGAGACTTTCTAGGGGAATGAAGAACATTTAGAACATACTAGCATATCTGAGGAAACGAGCTCTTGGTGTTCTCCAGGGGAGATCTGTTTGGGGTTAGGAATAGTTGTTACGCCACAGAAACAATTATTTTTCCTTGGAAAACATTGACCTGAGGTGGTTTAAACTGTCCCTGGCCTAACGGTAGCAGTTAAAACATGGTGCTTTACTTTTTTGTAGTCTTTGAGTTTTAAAACTGAGGTCTCGATCAGATAGTTGACACTTTGGCTAAGGCAGCAACCCCTTGGATCGATCTTCCTGTTTCAGCACTCAGAATAGAACAGAGTAGAACTCTGGGATTTGAATCCATATTTTGCTTTTATGCTTCAGTGATCCATGGGTCTTGAAATTAGCATTTCCCATCTCTCATCAGCTCCTGCCAATCTTACCTCCTAAATGTCTCTCAAATTCATCCTCTCGTCCTCAATTCCACTGTCATCACCACAACACAAGCCATCGTTCTCACGCACATAGATACTCCCATAACGTCCCCATAGGGGATATCAGTCTCACTTCTGCCTTCCCACACTTAATTTTCTGCACAGCAGCCAGAGCGTAACCTTCAGGGAAAAAAATCATCCTGTAAACTCCTGGGGCCACCTGGTTCCTCAATCACACGAGACCGTCCCAGTTTAAGCACTGCAAGTCCTGCCATTTGTGCCAGGCAAACTGGATCTGGCTCCAGGTCAGGCAGCAGGTTCTGGTAATGCAGAGGATGAAGCCCTCCATCCTGATTTGCTAGGCCTCACAGGACTGCGTCTTGCCCGACTCTCCTGCCCCTGGCCAGTTGGGCCCCCTGGGTTCACCACTCACAGGCCATCTTCACTTCAAGAACTCATTGTGCTATTTTTTTCTCTTCTTTTCCCTGTGGGAAATGTACTTGCTGCTTTTCTTCACTTAGTTATCACAGGCTTGGCCTTCAAACCCTAGCTTACTCTTGCATCCTAGGTTAGATCCCTCTGATACAATCTCACAGAATGTTCTGTTCCTCTCCTTCAGGGCAGTCACTGTGGGCTGGTGTTGTAGAGTCATTCATTAGGAGCTTAATGGCTGGCTTCCATATCAGGCTGTAAACTTGGAATAGAAGCATGTTTTTTTCTTATCATTGACTTCATTCCCAGAATGCACCTGGCATGTATACAAGGCTCAATAAATGTCTACTTTGGTTCTCTGTGAATACCATAAGCCTGGTTAAGGTTTCTGAAGTCCCTCCGTGATTCTGATATCTTCACTTCCAAAACCATGATGTCCATGGCTGCCATGTCAATCTTTTAAATGTAAATGCCCTTGCAATTTCCTGGTCTGCCCTACATATGGTTAGAAAAGGTCCATTTATTAAGATGCACTTGGCATCAGCACTGTGCTAGATAACCTTATATATATACTAATAGCATTTGCTTTTCGCAGCTACCCTTGAGGAACATCCTCCCTATTTTGCAGTTAAGAAACGAACGCTGTGGGGCATTAGTTAGATAGTTGATGTCTTTGGGTCATGGAGTTTGCAAGAGATAGAGCCAAGGTAATATCTGTGTTAGTCAGCTTTCTGTCACTGGAGAAGATAACCAAATGAAGTCAACTTTTAAAATGAAAATGTTTATCCTGGCTCATGGCTTTGGAGATCTAGTCAATGACTAGATGCTCTTGTTGATCTGGATCTCTGGCAGCCCCGTGTGCTGGGAGAGAGTGGTGGGATAGATCCATTTACCCATGGCCAGCATGCTATGGAGAGGAAGAGGAAGGGGCTGAGGTCCCAGCATCCCCTCCAAGGACAAATCCCAGGAACCTAACTTGCTCTCATTGAGGGCCACCTCTGAAAGGTTCTACCACCTCCTAGTAGTAGCCACTGGCTTTAATGCAGATTTTGGGGAACACTTATCCAAAGCATAACAGTGCCATTGCATAATATCCTGCATTTTTTTTTTTTTTTACTTTGAATTGCACGTGTTAATTTGATTTATGCTTGTCTATGCATGGCAGTAAAGCCCAAAATACAGTGCTAGTGGCTTAAAAAAGTCACATCTCATTCATGGTCTCTATTATGTTAGAGGCCATAGAAAGCAGTCCAGGATCATATGGCCTGGTCACCTTAGCTTGTGACTTCCCCTTCCCTTAGGTCCAAAATGACTGTCTGTACTCCAATTACCCTCATCACTATTTAGTTAAAAAAAAGGGAGAGATGAAAAAAAGGCTGAGTCTCCACCATTTTTAAAGAGAAATCGCAGTTGACATTTCTGTTCATGTCTCATTAGTGGAATCACAGTCATTTGATCATACATCCTGCAAAGGAGCCTGGGAAATATTTTCTCTGTTTTTGTCAGTGATGGGTCCAAGTTAAAAACCAAAACAACCTCTTGTTAAAGAAAAAAAAAATGTAGAATAGATATTAGGGGAAATAATTGGCATCTACTAAACCCATACAGAGCAAGTTCTACTTTGGACTTTCAAAATGATAATTTTGTTTCATTCTACATAACCTTTCGTGTTCTGCTCTAGCTTGCTTTAAACTCTTGCCACCGTTGAAAGTTTGGTCCCAGTCACCTCTGCATCTCACAGACAGATCGCATTCATTTTCAGTTTAACTGTCTGCTTGCTCCCCTTCCCAGGGAGGCTTCCAGGCAGTCGGGCTGACTCCCACCCACACTCCTCGTCAGCTCCCTCCCCCCTCTCTCTGCTGCGCCCCGCTGACCCTTCCATCCTGCTCCCCTTGCTTCAAACTCTGGTTGCAAACACCAAATGCCCACATAGCATCAGGATATGTCATTGTCATCTAAAAGACTCCTTTCTATTAGCTTTCATTCCCCTAATAGAGCAGGAAAAGCAGTCTGGGTACATAGTAACCGCCTAATAAATACTTACTAATTGGTGTGTAAAAGAGTTTTTTTTTTATGTTTGGAAGAATTAAAAAAATTAATGTTTATTGAAAGTGTTAATGTTTAATTGTTTGA